>JAMQGT020005520.1:0-125926 GCA_024447675.2 Pterophyllum scalare
TATTTTATGTCCTGTACCTCGTTGGTTACAGTATTGCTCAAACTTCCATGTGTTGACTTTGAGTAGAAAAGAAAAAAGGTTTGTATATTGAGGTCAGTGTCGATAGTGCAGCTTTCCTTGAGAGCTGTGCAATGACTAACCCGCAACCCACACAGTGAGAGCTGTACAGGTGGACTGAGGCCGTGCCTGGTGTTTGTAGCTAATGTGGAAATGCCGACCATTCAGAGTCATGACAGGAGGTGTGATACACCTGACGATGCAGGTCTCTGGAAGACGCGGCCTTGTCCAGTGAGGGTGGCAGTTGTGATCATACCAACTACTTCCACTGGGAGAAATAGTTGGGAACTGAACAGTGAAGTCTTAATTCTAAATGATGTGCAGTGCTTACTCAGCTTACAGCACAGAAATTATAGCCACAATCACCTGAACGTTGTGTGTGTGTGTGTGTGTGTGTGTGTGTATAGGTATGCCGTGCCTGCTGGAGTATATGCTAGGCTTCATTCTGCCGTGTCACACTTACTGTAGCACCTACTTATGACTGTCTTATTTCATACCATATAATACACAACCTTCGAGTGCAATGTCTCTGCAGTAAAGGTAGTATCGGTCCAGCTTTGTGTATCCTTTGCCACTCAACTAACTAGTACATCCTTCTCATGTACAAGAGCTTGTAGCGGGCAATGATTCGCTGAGCAGGAGCTCGCGCTCTCCCCCCGTTGGCTGGATTGTACACGTCAGCAGTGGATAAACTAAAACCCGGCATGTAGCACAAGTCCTATCATCCTCTTCCTGGTATTAGCGTGTTGACACATTACACCTACTTCGGGTAAGTACTTTGAGCTAACAACGGAGAGTTGTCGTCTCTTTGTTTTGTTTTCTTTTGTTTGTTTTTTGTTAAACACTCGATGAACGCATAACTTGTGTGAACTAGCTCAAAGCGCTTTGTTCTGCTACAGGTGTTAAAAACGAGCGGCAGGAGTGAGCGTTTGACACGGTTTTCCTCTGGAAAGACCTCGACAGCGTTTCTCAAGCAGCCGGCAGGAAGCGTTTGACACACGGTTCAAGGGCTGTCACGCGACACGGGAGCGTTCGTGCGAAGAGGCACGAGGGCGCGGTGTTGCACCGTCGGCTACGATGAAGATGCGCGCGACAAGGTGAGCTCCAGAGGTGCTGTTGAACTCCAGCGTCTGTCTTTACGGAGAGGAAATGAGGTTTCGGCTGCTCAAAAGGAATCTGCTGGCGCTGCTGGGTGTTTTTATAGTACTTGTGACTCTGTTGTTCTCAACACGTGTGTTAATGGTTTCTAATAATGACACAAGCAGACCCGGTAACACCGTGAAGAGGAGCCAGTGCGTGCGTTCTAGTGACCCAGTGAAGTTTAACTCCGGGGTCGGTGTCAGAACTGACTCAGTCCATTTACAGTGCCAACTTTAAGCAGTGTGTTCAGAATGCAGATAAATTTCCAGGGGACCCTCAGCTGGTGCTGGTCGTGCAGGTCCACAACAGACCTGAATACCTCCGACTGTTCATCAAATCGCTGGAGAAAGCTGCTGAGGTCCACAGCTTCCTCCTTATCTTTAGCCATGACTATTTTTCAGAGGAAATCAACACAATTGTTCAAGGGATAACTTTCTGCAAGGTACTGCAGATTTATTTCCCCTTCAGCACTCAGCTGTATCCCAGAGAGTTTCCTGGGCAGGATCCACGACGACTGCCCTCGAGACACACCCAAGGACAGAGCTTTGAAAACAGGATGCCTAAATGCAGAGCACCCCGACTCCTATGGGCATTACAGGGAAGCCTTCATCACTCAAACCAAACACCACTGGTGGTGGAAGTTGCATTTTGTGTGGGAGCGAGTGCAGGTGATGCAGGGCTACAGTGGCTTTGCTGTATTTTTAGAGGAAGACAATTACATCTTACCAGACTTTTTCCACTTTTATAAGTCAATGATTGAGTTCACAAAAAACAACTGCCCAGACTGTGACATGCTAGCTTTGGGTAACCACAACGGCCTGGATGGCTTCACTGGACTATCCAACAAGGTGCTGACCACAGGGTGGATGTCCACTAAACACAACATCGGCATGGCCATCTCCAGGGAGGTGTACTACAAGCTGGTTGGCTGCAGCAATGAATTCTGCACCTATGACGACTATAACTGGGACTGGACTTTGCAGCACCTCTCTGGCACCTGCATATCAAAGACCCTCAAAGTGCTGGCAGCCCTGGGCTCCAGGGTTCTTCACACAGGAGACTGTGGACTTCACCAGAAGGAGAACTGCAGGCCCGAGTGGGCCTCTCAGAAGGTTGACGAAGGACTTCAAAAAGCCAAGGAGGGCCTCTTTCCTCCATCTCTTGTCCTCAATGGTGCAGAACCGGTGGCACACAAAGAGCACATGAAGAATGGAGGATGGGGAGATATTCGAGATCACGTTCTATGCAATAACTATGCCAAACGACTTTGAGCTGTGACTTTTCACATTCTACAGATGTGCCATCTGAAAAGAACTTTCAGGGTTTTAGAGCATTTTCACTTTACATGTTTTTTGCATTTTCAAAAAATGGGACCAAATCAGATTCAAGCATATTGCATACTCAACACAGTGCAGTTTTTTTAATTACCAAAGATGTACAGGTGCCAAAGCCTTTGATGAAATTTTTGTATAGTGCCTTTGAGCTCAGTTCATTTGAATGTCACAAAGGTCTCTGGGTGTCCTACAGATCAGAACATTAGGTTAGATCTATCATACTGTTGTAAAATGAGAGTAAACCAAATCCAGAGTGTGCACAGACTTTAAATTATAAGATCAATAATTTATAGTTTTATTTGCAAATTCTGTGACTTGGAACACTGCACATGTTTTATCTACATGAATTTCAGTTTGTTAATGCATAATTTTTTATCAGTCATTGAATTGCAATGTTCTTAAATGTATGCTTTTTAATGGTACGTTTTAAAGTGACAACAAAAAGACACAACCTACAGATTTACAGGTTTAATCAAAGTGTGAATGGCAATCCTAAGTATATTGGGAACGTTGTAGCACATACAGCAGGCTGTTCCTTAGCCATGGACATGAATGATTTTTTTAAAAAGTGAAATAGAATTTTCCTTTTTAAATGTAACGTTCAGTTTCTGTCTTCTGTAACCAGGGATCTCTCTTTGAGGTAATATTGCCAAACATTTAATCAGTCTCCTGCTCCCTGTCGTATTGACTCCTGGTTGCAAAAACAGGAGCTGACTTATTTGCTTTCTGATATGCAATTGTGAACCAACTGGAACCAGGATCAGGGTCCTGTGATGCTGCATTTCTATATTTGCACCTTTTTTGTTTGTTGAAAAAACAGATTTTCGGATGTGACTAAATATAATGAACTGCGTTGTGCTATATAGAAAAGAAAACGTGTTTCTTTCAACCCACTTTTGCTGAAGTTGCTTTTTCAAGTCTAAAACAATGGGTGAATGAACCTAGGTATAATGATACATTAGTGCCTCTAAGCAGACCTAAGATGCCTTTTTTAGCCTCAACTTTTGTTTTGATATCTTATAGTTTTTTTTTCTTCATTAGATATTGAGGGAGAGGGAAATGTGAATGTTGCTTTTTACCAAAATCTTTAGTCTGCAGTTTGATGAGAATATTGTTAACACTGGCATTGTGCTCCCTATAGGTTTAAGTCACCCTGCATACATGGTTTGATTTGATATTGGTGCACCTAAGTGAGCTGTCTAGTGACTGAAATGAATGTGGTAATGAAATGATTCCTAAACTTTTTTTTTTTTGGTTGTTAAAAAGCACATCTTAAAGTTCATGGCACAAGTTAGATGTGTATTTTGTACAAAGGACTTTATCTGGTGTATCTGTTTCTTGTTTGCTGATTCCTGACTTACTGAGAATGAGAGAGCCTGTTTTTTTTTTCTGGTTTCTTTCTGATCATCACTTGAAGTAGATCTTTTGACAAATGGGGAGGAAAATAAAAAAAAAAGTTGAATTTTCATCACGTGACACAGTTATTTTACATGTTGTGTAAAATTTCTCCTAGAAATGACCTGATATGTAGCACTAAATTCTTAGGACTGTTTACCTAGAATAAAAGGTTACCAAGTCGATACTCTAATACCAGTTGGTGTTATTGGTCAATACAAAGGTTCAGTGAGCATTTAAAAATAGTAAAGCTATCTACGTGCAATTGTGCAGTTCAGCAAATAAAAAGAGTGGTGTTTCGATCAAAAATCTGTGTATGTTATTGCTGTCTCATTTTATCTCCCATTATTTTAGCGCCTCTTTCAAGGTAATTCCTTAAAGTGATTCCTGTATTGGAAAGTTTCATTTCCTGGAAATTGCTGTAAAATTACATGACACCTTTAATAAACCATTAGCACGACAGCCTGGCAGACAAAACAATACCTCCAGGTGGAATATCAGCTGAGCCTTAAATAGACACTTGTTACATCTTCATTGCATGTCTGGTGTCCTGCTGAAAAGTGATCATCTGAAATCAAAATTGATTTCTGGGATTTGCCTTAACCTGTTGTAAATGACTTGTTGGGATATAATCTGTCAGACATATGTCATTAATTATATCAGCCCGAAAGAACATTCCTGCCACAAGGTAGAAGCTTCAATCACTTTGGTAAAGTGACTTTTATGTATCCTTTATTCATCCTGGCAAAAAGTGTCCTTGAGATTAAAAATGTCTTCTTAAAGTAAGATCTGTTCAAGAGGGCAGCAGAAATTGTAACAAATATAACTGTTCTATTAACATATTTGAAGTGACCAAAATGGATTGATTACAGTGTAGAGAGGTACAGAAATGCAGAATCATGAAGATATTTGCAAAACCGATTGTTTCTTTATTTTATATATAAACCATTTGTAAATCCTGTTGACAACAGCCTACTTACCAATGTAAGCTATAAGATATTACACACAAAACACACACGCACACACACAGAAACATAACTTTCTGGTTGATTACGCCGGCCACTGAACTCCCAACAAGAGAAGCTGATTTTCAGGAATTCATGTCAGGTGACTGAATCGAGCTTTGTCATTGGCTGCAATCTATGCCGTGTTTATTTCCGGAAGTAAGTTGTCTGTCTGAGAGACTTTCCATAAGGACTATTAAACCTCAAATCTATATCCGACCTCCGACAGGTAACAGTAAAGTTTGGACTTTAATTGAATATTTTCAGTTCACTTGTGTTCTTAAAAGTCAGTCGTCATATCTTTTAAACGAATCCGGTACGTTTGGAAATATAGCCAGTGTTAGCCGTTAGCTGTTGCTCCCAGACGCTTACGTAATGGACTCGTCAACAACAAAGAGGAAAAAATGAAAACTCTACACACAGCTTTTTAAAGTAATGTTAAGGGTTTAATGGGATTTTAGTTTTGCAAACTAAGTTTGGTTGGGTCCAAAAAGTGCCCTGTTAAGAGTGCTAACACGGAGACTTGTAGCCACCGTGGTGGTGAAGTGACGCTAGCCATTGCTTTTAATTTCTAAATAGCAAATAAATAATTCAAATTAAGGCAGTCATCCACGTAAGTTATGCCATATCTGCGTGTCAATAATACAAATATCCTGTGTCTAAACTCTTAAGTGTTTATCACACTGTCTTTCATCCTTTTTAGGTGTGTACTCATTCACAGGATGGCACACTGGTTTCACAGAAACCCACTGAAGGCAACGGCCCCCGTGTCCTTTAATTTCTATGGAGTGGCAGGAAGCCCGGCTGCCAATAAGATATGCAAGTATGTCTTCTTCACTTGATACACTGTGAGCAGTGTTATCACAGTGGACTGTGGCTGCGACCATGGCCACAGACGGTTTATAAACTATTTATAGTTTTCTTATTCTCCGTCATTAGGATTTCACCACCGCTATAAGACTGATATAATTATTTGATCACCTTACTTCAGTCACTTCATTGCTAAACAAAAATGGCAAATTTTTTTTCTCAAATGAAGTCACTCTGAATGCTCAGATAGATAATGGCTGTTTGTGATACATTCAGTGACCTGAGGACAACCAGAGCGAGACTGCTGGAGATGTTCACTGATATCACCTGCAATCCTGAGATCATGAAGAATGCCACAGATGCATATTTCTCCCTTCTCCAAGGTTGGTTCACATGCAGTTTTACCAAATGGGCTATCTTATCGGATTTAGCTTATCTAGGTCTTTTAAGAGACATATAGTATGTCAAACTCAAAGTCTTGGGGCCAAAATCTGTCCATAAACAAATCAAAAAGGAAAGCTGATAAAGGTAGACAGGCAACAGACTGTTGGTCAGCAGTCACCACAAACTCAGCAGAACTCAGTTTTTATATTCAGAGAAGATTGGCAGGGGGCAGCCTAGTTTTCCTAAATACCAAATGAGCCAGGCTCAAATATTAAGTAATGAATAAGAGACTGTACAGCAATGTATGAATGCTGTTGTATACTAATGAAATACTGCAGCCATAAAAACAGGTTTTCAGTATTTTAATCAGTGTAACTATCACATTATCATCCATTGGCTAAATTACTAAATGTGTGTGTGTGTGTGTGTGTATATATATATATATATATATATATATATATATATATATATATATATATATATATATATATATATATATATAATATGCTGTTACCATTTGGTTTGGGCAGTGTAGTGTTAATAGCCTCTGTTCATCTCTTATGTCTGTTTAATGTTTCAAATGATTTAATGCTAACATAAAATTCTACGATCAGGGCTCTACTGCAGCCACAAAGCAGTGTTGTAAATGCATTATATTAAAGTTTGAAAACCATTACATTTGATAATGCATGAACACTACAGTGACTTTGATAGAATGCCATACTTAAGTTAGAAAAAAATGCATTTTATTCATGTTGTTCTGTAACTACCGTAATGTTTCAGAAAAGCCTCCACGTGTGGTTATTTTGCCACCATAGAAAAAAGGTGTCACACTGCCAGCAGCCGGTCATGTTGAAAACTTACCAAATTATGAACATGTCCAACATGAACATTATGTGTTTAGAGGGAATATACTGACCGAGTGCAATTTCTCCAACCATAAGGGTAATCTATGTTAAAAGGTTAACAGCTCTTAAGTGATGCACATACATCACTCACACATACACAGATGATGGTCTTGGATTGTAATTTCCTATATTTAATTGCCAAATATACATACAGTAATATAATAAAATGTGTATAAATATTGTGACTGTTTAAAAGAGAATTAACTATATTTATATGAACACAGTTTAGTTTTTGTGAATTGTGTCTTATTGTTTGTCTTCTGGCATTACACGTTTTTCTTATTTTGCTTCGCTCTAACCAGCAGCGTCTCTCTTTTTAGGCTTTATCGTGCCCTTGGATGGAACTACACAGGAGAACAAGATGAGGTTCATCCAGAACTTTAAGTGGACTGATACCTTACAAGGAAACACACCAAGGTAAACACAAAGAGGGAATACTTCTAGTCCCATTGCAACTGGAAGGGCCCAACATATACAAAGAAATCTCAATGTTATAATGTTTAAGTGACACACTGGTGAATTATCCAAGTGTGAACAGTTTATTTATTTTTGTTAATACATTACATGTGTAGGTGCAGGTGGTGTAAAGAATTCTGATGTGAAGAACTCTGGGCAGAGCTGATCACTTATTAAATGTGGAATACAACACAGAATTAATTTATTTGTTATCATGAGTGGCAGGACTGAATGTACCCATTTAATCTCAGTGGTGTGTAGCATTTTACTGGGACTAGTCCTGTGTGATGGTGTGTACAGCAGCAGCAAGCTCTACTTTAAATACCTGATAACATTTTTGTAATTATTGTGTAAATGTTGCTTGTACAGAAGAGCAGATTAGCAGCTCACCAGTGTTTTGTCTAACCCACCGTCTCCCCCTGCTCTCTTTCCAGTGCCCAGCAGGATGCAGTCTTTGAACTGGTTTCTATGGCCTTTAATGTTGCCATCTGGTACACAAAGTTTGCCTCAAGGCTGGCAGGAAAGGAAAAGTAAGAGATTTTTTTCACTGCATAGTTGCACTTCTGTGACATTATTATTCATATATTCAGTTTACACAGTACATCAGATGTTGAAATTACAGTATAAATTTGATACCATTAAATCTCTTAAAGTAGTTCAGCAATTTATATTAAAAAAAATGTTGCTGGAATCAAATTTAAAATAAGCATACACATCCATCCATCCATCCATCCTTTTTCTTCTGCTTATACAATTTAGGGTTGCAGCGGGCAGCTCTCCCAACTATCATAGGGTGAAAGGCAGGGTGCACCCTAAAAGGTCACCAGTCTGTCGCAGGGCTAACACAGAGACAGACAGCCATTCACTCTCACATCAACACCTATTCACACCAATTTAGAATCACCAATTAACCTAACCCCACTATTTCCACTTGAGGTTCAAATGATCTTCAAATCGTTGCTTTTAATTTTTATTTAGATTTCAGTGTCACAGCTTTATATGGAAACAAGATTGTACATGCGGTGTACTGATGATCATGTTTGCCTATTAAACAGCATATCGGAGGCTGAAGCAAAAGATGTTCACCGGAGCTTGAAGGTCGCTGCTGGAATATTCAAAAATCTCAAGGTGAAGGAGCTGTAATTTCTTTCATCAGTGGAAACTAGAAATGTGGTTTAGCCCTCAGTTTTGTCATACAAACTGAAAAGCGGCTACAATTCTCTGACCAGTCTAGTTACTGTTGCATAAAACATTAATCAAACATTTTTAGCGCTTCATTATGCACATTTCCCCCCAAAAACCTCACTTGTGTTAATCCCGTATGACAGAATATTAATCTATAGGTCTCCTTGTTTTGGCATCATCTTTACAGGAGGCCCACATCCCTCGCCTCATCACCCCTGCTGAAAAGGGCAGAGACCTGGAGCCCCGAGTCATTGATGCATACATCATCCAGTGTCAAGCAGAAGCACAGGAAGGTAACAACAGTGAGCGCTGTGAAATCATAATGCTTATGTTACTGTAAGAGCTCTGTGATTTACGTTGGTATTGGTCTGCTGTCTCTTACTTTTAAGATTTTTATTAAAGTCTGTTATAGTTCTTGAAGTATTTTCAGATCCTAATCCAGGGCACAGTGTCCATTTGAGGCACATCAAATTTAATCTTATTCAGCCTGTTATAAGCTGAAATAATACAATGGTGTATTAATGAATATAAGAACTACCACTGCAGTATGAGATAGGAAATTTGCTTTTTCTCCTGTAGTGCTATTTTATTTAGACAGACTCTTAAACAGGCTCTAAAAGCAGCTTGTTTTAAAGAAGTCATTTTAAGTTTTGCCTTTTTTTTTTTTTGGTCAAATACTGCCTGAATAGTGAATGCTCATATTAAACATGGACAAGTTTCAAGTTATGAGGTCAGGGTGTGGTGCAGGTATGTCTTTCTTCTCTTACCTCTCTGTGATGTCATTAGAAGCACATATCCCTTATATGGCCATCTCTGCCACTAAGCTACGGGTGTGGGCACAAAAGCTCCACCCACCTGCTGTTCAAACTTGTGTTTAACCCTTTAACAGCAGGTAATTGCCACCAATACATTTGTTACCTGCCCTTACTTGCCATGAACAGCTGCCACACCAAGGCCCAATATGAGATTATTTAATTTATATATTTGTATAACTGTGAATCATCACTCATAGCTGCTCTAGTATACTGACTGTACGAAGCATCCAGCAGCTAAAAGGCCTGAGTTAGAGTCCGTCATCATGGGCACTGTTTGTATCAATATTTTAGCTCTTTTCTCTCTTTTTTTCTTTTTACAGTGACAATTGCCAGAGCCATTGAACTGAAGCACAATGCAACACTTGTCGCAGCTTTGGCATTCGAGACGGCAAACTTCTATCAAAAAGCTGGTCAGTACTTTACGATTAAAAAAAAAAAAAAAATTAGGGCTGTTCGATTATGGGAAAAATCATAATCATGATTATTTTGGTCAATATTGAAATCACGATTATTTAATACGATTACTCGTTGATGTAAACACTGCAGTAATTGCACTTAAAGAACAGCGAATACTTTGAAATCTAGTGCACTTCTACAATCTCTTGAAAATAAACACTAAATTGAAAATAAAATACAGAATATATAAATAAAATATAAAAAATATATATATAAATGAGGGCTGGGGTCTTTCTGTGTGGAGTTTGAATGTTCTCCCTGGTTGTGCGTGGGTTTTCTCCGCGTTCTCCAGTTTCCTCCCACAGTCCAAAGACAGGCATTTAGTGGGGCTAGGTTATTTGGTGATTCCAAATTGCCCATAGGTGTGATTGTGAGTGTGCTTCATTGACCAAGAGGATAAACTAAAATATGGTAAATGGACTAGTTATTTAGCACTTTTCTACTCTAGCTGAGCACTCAAAGTGCTTTATACAACACATTTCGCAATTACCCATTCGTACAAGCACTTCTTTCTACAGCTAAGTGCTTACTATCTAACATTCACACTCCAAGGGAGTAGCAACTTGGGGTTCAGTATCTTGCCCAAGGATACTTTGGCATGTAGACTGGAGCAGCCAGGAATCAAACCACCAACCTTCCGATTAGTAAATGACCTGCTCTACCTCCTGAGCCACAGCCAGGAGGTAGAGCAAATACAACAGGACCTAAAATTGAACCTTGTAGTACACCACAGGTAAATTGAGCTTTAGATGATGATAACTTACATATGGTTAGTGAAAAGGTTCTTTTAAAATTATATGAGTTTAGTATTCTGTCTCTCCAGACCACACACTGAACACCTTGGAGCCAGAGTGCAGCAGCAAGTGGAGGAAGTATCTTCAGCTGAAGCAGCACTTTTACATGGCTTATGTAAGCTAAAGCTAAAGAGAACATTCAGCTATGGATTTAAAAACTCCTACTCTATAAAAAAGAGCATTATTACAAACTTGGTTCCAGATTGTGCTCACCGACTCTGTTTACAGGCGTACTGCTATCATGGACAGACACTGCTGGCAAGTGACAAATGTGGCGAGGCTATAAGATCCCTCCAGGAAGCCGAGAAATGTATGTATGTCTATATTGTACTTAAAAAATTCATTAGATCACCTGTCATAAAAACAAGAAAACAAATATTTTAGAAATATGTCCAGAATCTTGTTTAAAAATAAAACTTATATTGTTATTTATTAGGCAAATAACAAGCTGAATTCATGTTTTTATACACAAATTTGAGCTGGCACACTGGACTTCTCTGAGAAGTTAGAAATGAATCAAGCACAACGTTCAACCACTAAAACAAATGTTTCTGTTCAAGAATGCAAGTGGATAACTGTAATTTGGCAAGTTGTTAAGCACTTTATATTAGACTAAACTATTTTTTTATGTCTCCTGTCTTTACTCCTAAAAGAAGCATCCACTCTATAGTACATTTTTAACCTGTACGTATTATTGAAAGTACTTCATTATTTGTGTTGATCTGAAAGCAGAAGTCAATCAGATGAAGTTTTGGTGACATACAGAAGCATGATGCCGCCTTATTACAAGTGCAAGTTGTAACCTTTCCACAGTAGTTATGTTACTTGTAGACTGCAGTGCTTACTGAATGTTACTGTGTAGCTGAAGCATAACAAATAGCTTAACAGGTGCTTCCTGTGTGATTGCTGCAGAATCACACAGAGTTGAGTTTTTCAGTGCCCCCCCCTCCCCATCCCAGGGTAAATTTCTGTATTAACACAAAAACATCTCTGTGTAGGTTACTCCCGTGCTGAGGCACTGTGTAAAGACTACCGTCAGACCAAAGGCCCGGGTACCACGGCCAAACCATCGGAGCAGCTTTTCTTCCTCAAACTGGGCGGCCTCATTAAAATGACACTGGAGAAGTGCCAGAGAGAAAACGGCTTCATGTGAGTCAGTCAGAACCCAAACACACAGCTTTCACTGTCGCACAAGTGACACATCCCAATTTCTACTGGAGCATAGTAGTCAAAACTACGCCTCGTAACTATGAGGGCATGTTTTCAATCATTAGCGACAGATTTTCCATTCTTTTTACTACAGTGAGACATAAAGTTAATGCCATTTTAATCCAAGCACATAAAACACCAGGCTTTTACAGGAACAGAGGACAAAGGCACATGTTCACATTTCCATCAGCTCGCCTCCCAGCTGGCTGCCCTGAGCTTCATCTGCCAAACACTTGCCTTCAGGTTCAGGTCCCTGTAAATTTGAATATGTACATGAGACAGATGGCTTTGTAGAGTATTGTCAGAGTATTGTTTGCCTTCATCTTTTTACCTCAAACTAATGTGTGATCTCACTTTAGCTCCACACTGCTACCTTACTCTGTTGGATTTAGGCAGGGTGTTCTTAATTCATGCACAAAAACAGCAAGATTCTGTGGACTGCACCACCCAACCTACCTCACTGCAAATGAATTGAAAAAATAGACTAGTTGGCAATTTTCTGCTGAGAGCATTTTTACGCTCTGAGCCACATTCACTCATTCATGCAGGGCTTTTTTTACTACACACTTTAAGCACTTTTATCACCCAGGGACAGGTCAACATAAGCAGGAGCTGGATGTAGATCCTTTAGGTGATACATATTTCCTGGAAGTACATATAATGCATAATTACCGGGTCTCAGTAGATCTTAATGGGGTGCATATTAGCCTTAGTGACTTGCAAACAGCTAAGTAAGAACCAGGAATAAGAAATGCTAAAAATCATAATAAATATAGAACACTGAGAATGCTGTCACTTTCTGTGTTTGGTATTATTTTGGTAAAAACTAAGTCATCTGAGATTTTTAGTAGATGTACCTATAGCATCAATTTGAAAATTCTTGGTATTTCTCCGGTTATCATGTTCACAAGATTTCCAGAAAACTTGACCTCTTGAGGTCAAGATTGCCAAGATTCAAACTTGTCTGAAACTTTTAGTAGATGCATCTATTTCAACATCCTAGATTGCATCGTGCTCGAGTTATCATCTTCACAAAGTGTGTGTGAAGCACGTGGGCCCTGAGTTAAGCCGATCACAAAGCATTTAAAATGACAGATTAAGCTTGAAGTAAGATTGACGTGATACATTCATTCGTCTTTGGATATTTAAGTCTTGCATATATTGAAGTGGGCTTTTATGAAGGGTCTTTGAAAGCATTCAAACATGAAAACCTAAAATTTCCTCCTTTCACTTGCTACTTTGGACAGATACTTCCATAAAGTCCCAGCTGAGGCGCCCCAGCTGGACATGAAGGCGAGTTACGGCCTGGCTGAGCCAGTCCCCTTTGAGCTGCCGCCGCTCAGTGAGCAGTGCACTCCTGAAGTCTACGCCACCTTCGATCTGACAAAGGGAGCCAAAAATGACAAGGTACACACAAAATTATATTTTTTAATATCTTTTGAGCTTGTATTTCATAACAATTGTAAAGTTATTATTATGATAATTATTATTTTACGTGCAGGCCAAGCCCAAGGAGGAGGAGGTGAAACCAGTGAAGGAACCGGATTTGAAGCCTCAGAAGGACACAGGCTGCATCATCTCCTAAACTCCCCATTCATTACGTTTTCAGCCTCGTGTTTCACCACTATCATTTACAATGACCACATCCATTTTCTTTCCAAGCAAAATCCAGAGATATCATATTTTTTTTGCAATATTAAGTCACAGTGTTTCACACTGATGCTGAGACATGTGTGTTGTGTTTAAGTATGATCGTCATTATCACCGCATCTAAGCCAGAGCCAGTTATGTGGCGAGATCCTTAAAAGTTTTAACTGTCAGCTCTTGAGGCGACTGTTTGTTGTGATTTGGCGCTATATAAATAAAATTGAATTGAATTGAATTGAATTATAGCTACTTTTAATTGGGACATGGAAAAAAAAAGAGCCTTATGGGTAACATGGTTTTATCAATGGTGCCTTTGGCTGCAATGTAAACTAGTGGCTGTGATCATAGATAATTCAGATAATGGAAACTGATGTATTAAAGCGGCTGAAAGTGGCCTCTTGTACTATCTAAAAATGCAGTAGTTATTTAAACTTTGATATTGAACATTTAGCACTACAGAGAATGAAATGCAGTTTATCCAGGAGTAAATGCAGGAAACTGCATTCTCTCACTCAGCCTGTATACCTATTATTGAGATAATTGAGAGTAAAAATGCATCTTATGTGTTCAGAATGTCCATAATTTAAACATTTATGCTGATCAACAGAAATCCAAATCCTGCTGCTGTTGAATTTGGTTTAATTTTAGCTGTAGTAGCAGTTTACAATCAACATTTGAATTTGCATCACATTTTATGTATTATAGTTTTTGTACATGATATAGCTGTTTTCTACTTTGTTCATTTAAAGGAACTTTATTATTAGATGCGGCTGAGTCATTCTTCATCAGGTTGTGAATTTATGTCTTAACCCTACAGCTGTAGTTTTAATTTATTTGTGTTCTGTGGTATTTATCAGACAATCCAAAACACTTAAGATGGTTTAAGGAGCTATGAAACTCCAATCACATGTTTCTGGTGGTGTTGGATTCAGTCATGTTTCAGTGTGTGCACTGGAGTATTCTAGTCACTGATGCATGAACAAACAGCTTACGTTTGTAAATGAATCAGTTGCTGCTGTTGATAGTTGAGACGTACTGAGTGCAGGCCCCGTCCTTAAAGACGCAGATCGAGATTTGTACGTTTGTGTCTGACTTGCGTTTGAAGAGGAAGTTTCTGATATTGTCCAGTATCTAACTTTCAAAATAAAAGCCCTGCCAAATAAAACTTACTAATTACTGGGGGAAAACTAATACACACACACACACACATTTAAGCTCAATGTATATTTGCTTCCCCCGGACTCGACTGAACGCAGTATCATCTTTGTACTCCATATTCAGCTTTGCACTTATTTGATCCTGTTTGTTTGCTTTGGATTCAAATGTATTTCATTACAGTGAGCAGTGAGGCATGGCAGGAATACATTCCACTTCCTTTTAAAGACAACAGTTTAATCATTGGGGTGTGCCACGTCATCGTCATCATCGTCATCATTACACTGTGCACTCTTGTAGCTCTAATGGTGTCCTTCATGTAAAAGGTATTTCAAATGATATTAAATAATCTGTTAAACCTCCTTTTTTTTCTTGTTGTCTGTTTGCAGCTCTAAGCACAGTTAAAAATATAACATCACATCCACAGGAGGACACTGCAACACAGCGGGTTTGAATACTATGATAGGTGCATTTATTTCAACACACAAAGACCTTATGAAAGAACAGTGGGTATGCATATTTTTCAGATTCCCACATAATTTGAATACCCAAATAATCTGGTAAGTTGTACAGGATGCTCTCTGACCTGTTTCCTCACCATGAAACAGGAATGAATCAATCTGTCAGACACATGCAGAACATCAAGCTTTTCCTGTTATGTCCATATGTTTTTGGACATCGTATAACTGCAGGAATATTGTCTCTATATCACCACATTTTAAATCAGAGTAAGATGAATGAAATGTAGACTTTCAGCTGGTTAAACAAAAATCCTGCATTAAGCGTAAATCACCTAAGGAGCCAAGTGAGTTTGTTAAAGCTTCGCATTAATATCACAATTACACAATCATTCATACAACTAAAGAACATCTTGAAAAGTAAAAAATAACCAGGCACACATTATAACTTAAGACTGCCAAATTCTTCTTCTGGCTGCTCCCTTTAGGGGGCGCTACAGCAGATCATCTCCTTCCATCTCACCCTATCCCAGCATCCTCCTCTGTCACACCAACCCTCTGTGTGTCCTCCTTCACTACATCCATGATTCATCTCTGAGGTCTTTTCCTCCTGGCTGGCAGCTCCATCTTCAACATCCTTTGTCTAGTACATCCCTCCTCTGCACATGTCCAAACCATCTCAGCCTCTCTAGCTTTGTCTCCAAACCTGAGCCACCCCTCTCATATACTCATTTCTAATCTCATCCATTCTGGTCGCTCCTAATCAAAGTATTAACATCTTCCTCTCTGCCACCTCCACCTCTAGCTCCACCTCAAATCTTTTTGTCAGTGCCGGCCTTTCCAAACCATACCTCACAGCAGGTCTCATTACCATCTTGTAAACCTTCCCTTTCAATCTCACTGCTATCCTTCTACCATCAGTCACCCCTGACACTTGTCTCCACCCACTCCACCCCCCCCTGCAGTCGCTTTTCCACCTGCACGCGTGTAGCCAAGATTAAGTATGTGAACACAACAGCTAAACAGTTGACTTAGCTTACCTTTACAATATATTTGACTGTAAACCAAGCCTGAGCTATCCTGACATTAAACAGTCTGGACATTAGCAGATAATCTGGCATATTATTTGTGCTTCCTCATTTCTCCACCACTTTTCCAAGCTGACATTCAACACACCACCACTGCCTTCCAAGTCCGGCCCCTTGAGTCCAAGAGTGAAACCGATTGCATTACAGTGACAGCCCTCGTGAGTACTTGCCTGTGGTAAGGTGCACACCGCTGTCTGAAGTTTCAAGACAGATCCTGTATCCTGTAGTTATTTTTCTCCACAACGCAGAGTCAGAATGGATGGACATAAAGCACAGCACTGACATGACACAAAGAATGGATACTGTCCCTTTGGAGCGATAAAGAAACACTGATACAACCTGAAGAATGAGCAACCAGGAAGTAAGTGCTGCAATAATTAAGCAAGACAAACATAGCCGTTAGCATAGGCTAATAGGCCAAAATGAACTTTCTACAGCTGTTTGTCGTTATTCTGTCACTGTGGTGCTGTTAGTAAATACAGTGAGTGTAAAATAAGCAAAGAAAAGACAACACACTGTATATGGATGATATGCTGTAAATAAATAATAAAGTATTCTCAACTGTCAGACATCAGCAGACATCCTTGAAACAAATTTTGGGGGGCCTGCCTCGTCCAAAGAGAAGAAGGTGATTCACTTTAGCAGCGGTGAAACTCTGGAAGTGGAAGACAGCGAGGAGGAAGAGGAGCAGCCGTCAAACAGAACTCCGTTTGAAGAACCCCAGCAGAAGGTGGGAATCCGTTTAAAGGGGAAAAAACTTGTGTTGGATGTGTGATAGCAGTCACCTCACGTGTTTGCATCCGTCTCTTTTCTTCTCAGACTAGGTTCTCATTCAAGAATGTGGCCATTCTCGTTGGGAGGTTTTCACTGCTGGGTATGAAATAATGGAGACTAAGCCACAAATTCAACTATTTATGCGAGTTTCACTGAGTCTCCACATTTCTGTTTCCATAATTAGCCTGTGATTTCCTTGGGGAAAGATTAGCTGGTGCATTTGGACTCAGTGCAGCCAAATACCAGTACGCCATAGATCGCTATCACCGTGATCACAAGGTAACACGTTCCCAAACATTCAAGCAAGCAAGCTGTGAAAAAACAGAACAAACTACCATCTCTTTTCTCACTGTTAGTGTGACTAAAAGGGACTGAACTGTAGAATCATTTGACACACACTTGCAGGAGTATGAAGGAAATTAGGTTCACTGTTTAACTCTCTGTATTTCCTTTAGACAACAAGTAGCCGAGCTCCAGATGGCGTCACGAGGGGTCAGGCAGAGCCCGGGAACCTCTCTCCGGGATTTGATGGGAGCCGTTATGGGGCTACAGGAGATGTAAGCTGCCCTGCCGATGATGAGAAACGTATGGCTAGAAAAGAAGGATGTCACAACAAGGGCTACCAAGCAGATGAGCATCACTTGAAATGAAACTGAATAAAGAAATGCAAAAAAAGAAAAGAAAAGGCACTGTTACAACTATGTGAAGAAAACAAAGAAAAGCTAAAACATTTTACGGTGTGTGACTATCAGTGTAAAGCTTTTTGCAAAGATCCTCCTCCTTAAAACGGAGGTTCTTGTGTCTGGCCCTGAGAGTTTCGTTAAGGAGGTCAGTGCATCGGATCATCTGCTGAGAACCTTGGTGGGTTTTTTTTTTTTTTTTACCAGAAATTGAACTTTGAATCTCACATCTCGAAGCTCATTCAGTCTTGCCTCCTTCATTTAAAAAACATCACAAAAATCAGACCTTTGTTGACACCCAATAATGTGGAAGTTTCAGTAAACACTTTCATTTTCTCCAGCCTCGATTGTTGCAGCTCTCTTTTCACGTACATCTCTCAGTCTTCCTCAGCCTGTCTTCATCTTATCTTTGGTCCAGAGTGCAGCAGCTAAACTGCTAACAAGAACTAGCCAGCATGTGCACATCACCCCTATTCTTGCTTTCTGTGAAATTTAGAATTCATCTGAAAATGTTATTGTTAACATATGTAAAACCCTAGATGGACAGGCTCCTGTATATATAGCAGAGCTACTGAGACCTTATAACTGCAGCCAGCCTAAACAATCTTCTGATCGCTTCTATGATCTTACTTTAAATCCAGAGGTGATCATGCTTTTGAGGTTGTAGTCAGGGGTGAAAGTAAGCCGGTCCGGTCCGGTACTGCGTACCACTAAAAGATTCTGCGCCAGTACACAGTACCGGCAAGAGTTGGTGCAGCTGTCAACTGTAAAGCCGTCATTCAAAACCGGTCACGGCTGTACTTTGGGTCAAAATAGATCCGCTAGCAATAAGCAGTCTAAAACACGACTTAATCAGTTAATAAATAGCTTTTTTTTTCTCATTTCAAATTGTTTCTGAACTGTTCGTGCTATGCTGCAGCCTCAATTCTCTAGCTTCTCTCCCCTCAGCGATCGAGGATTTCGTCAATGGACAGCCACGTCCCGTAAGCGGGACAGACGTAGTGAATTGTACATGACCGGCTAGACCATATGGGCTAGACCGTCCTATTTTGATTGACACCTCATTCGGCCAACCACGTAACTGGTTGCACCAACATGAACCGAAAAGCTACGTGACACCCCCTGGTTATTATTGGCTTTTTTTTTAAAGGTGATTTTGGTTCGGCCAGTTAACAAGTTAAAACGTTCACCGCTACGTTTAATGTCGGTCTGCTTGTTACAAAATATCTCAATTAAAAGCAGAGATTCACTAGTTGTGTTTCATGTTATTCTGCTCAATTTCAACAACCCAGCACAGGTCAAGAACACTGCTTATGACCGGAGATTTCATTTAGCGCTACATGAGAGTGGCATTCACCTCCAAAACACAGTGGTTGCCACGGAAATGAGGTTTGAGAAAGTCTGGTGGTTATTTCTTTCCAGAAGTTTTGTATTGGTGGACAGAGCCAGAATGCATGGAGGTGATCATAAGTTGTGTTAAGTGTACAGTGTGTGCAAACATCTCAGTTCCTTAACAACAAAACAACAAAAATCTATATCCAGGTATCCAGGCAGGCAATAATATATATATATATATATATATATATATATATATATATATATATATATATATATATATATATATATATATATATATATATATATATATATATATATATATATATATCCATATGATAGGTTTTTGTCATAGTACCGGCAAGTGGTTTGTTTTAATCAATGGGCAGAATCCTTTCCATAAGTTAGCTTTTCTTTAATCTTTTCTCATTATTATGTGTGTATAAGTATGCATGCAGGAATGAATGAAAGCCCACGTGTTTGACTCTGTGTTTGCATAAATATGTAAAGTTATTTCAAATGTGTTTTTATCCACATAATCCTATACAAATAAAGTTATTACTGGTTTGTTTATGTAATTGCCCGAATAAAATGAATATTAATAATGAATGGAATACACTGTCAATGCCATTCCAGCAATGGGCTGTTGCTATTTAAATAGCCAAATATGGACATAAATTGCACCTCTCCTTTTGAAATAAAAACTTAAAAACAACTCGACGAGGATGGGATTCGAACCCACGCGTGCAGAGCACAATGGATTAGCAGTCCATCGCCTTAACCACTCGGCCACCTCGTCTGACACGCCTTAGCGTTCTACACACTGACAAATAAATATACGCACAAAGAGTTTCTGGTAAATGCCGAAGCCGTGTAAAAACTTTATCGACTCTATGGACCACGCTTGAATAAACAGGTTCACCTCATTTCATAAAATGAATCTTATTTTAACATGCTAGGCTAGCTGTGGCACGAACGTAGCCATCTCGTCTACATTAGCTTACGTGCTAAGGAAACTACTAATATGATAATGTGAAAGGCAGCGGTCACAACTAGCTAAACCTGGAAAATGCGTTGTGTGTACACATGTCAGTACCTTCGTCGTCGTATTTCAACCAAGCTCACGATTGTATCGAGATCTGAGCTGATTAGACGAAAATAGCAAAAGCTCACAACTGAGCTACAGCTTGTTTGGATATATAAATTGTACTTATAAAAGCTGCATTCATGGCAGCTAGTGTTATGGGCTGCTGTCTGCGCTCTCTTGTTTATGTAATACAACAATGAGTAAGTCAGTAAACTTAGGAAAATGAAGACCACAGTACAAATGGAGTAGCCAATGTAACACGTCCAACAGCAAAGATAAGACTGCAGAGTGACTCTTTTCAGGGCTGTAATGAACTTCACCTCTTTTTGTGGAATTATCAGAGTATATATGTACTGTACCATTGATGGCAGCCATTCCCAAAGTCACTTAAAACACTTAAAAAACAGAAACTCCCATGGGGCCCACCAAATGTTAAATCTTTAATCAAAATACATGAGAAAGTAAAGTATTTTCTTGAAAGTATATCCTAGATCACAGCTTTGTTGTACCCAGTAATAGTCTTTGGAGCTCGCCATCACTGCTTGTTCCAAAACCTGATCAAACATCGCGTTTCTGTAATGACTACTGTGAGGTTAATGCCATTATGAAACCAGACTCATTTCCAGCTCCACGCATGGATGATTGTGTTGATCGTGTCGGCTCAGCTAAGTTTGTGACAAAGTTACATCTCCAAACATGCCTCTGAAATCAGTGCCTTCGTCACCCCTGACTGTTTCCTCCAGTATAACAATTGTATAACTTGAATAAATCACATACAAACTTAGCATTTGTGCTCCTGATTGTTGGGCTGAATTTTGGGGTTCTATCAGATCTTTGAATTTGATAATAACCAGATAACAAAGACAGGTAGTGTTGAGATGTTCATGCCACTTCAGCCGGATGCACATGGGGAAAAAAATCAGTAACAATTTGAGTCAAAGTCCCTCAGTTACTCTTTACAGCTGGTATAAAGCTCTTCCAGTTCCAAAGGTTGTATTATATTTAAACCCCAGCAGCAGCATTTACTTGGTGACACTTATAATGGAGAGAGTGCTGTTATTGTTCGGAGTGGTGGCTCTGGCCACTCCACACGCTGTAAGTATGCATTTATCATTTATTGGGAGAATTAAAGGAATAGCCTGAATGTTGACCTGCACTTTTTCATTTTGTGTTATGCAGATACCAATTTCCCCTAATGTACACGGTACGTCCAAGAATGCTACTTGTAAGACTTAAAACCTTTTAGAGATGTGGAAAGAGTCTGAGGCAGATCTGTTTGTGTTACAGAGGTATATGAGAATGGTGAAGATGAGAATCCTATCTTAAACTTGGGTGAGATATATTTCAACATGCTGCACTGGCTGTAATATCTAAAATGTTGCATATTTGGTGCTGCTGATGATAAAATTGAATAAAATTTCTCATTTTGTGCTGCAGGTTCAGATGCCAACCTGTTTGAGGGGGACATTTTAATTCCTGTAAGTTGTAAATAGAGGGATAATCAGAGGCTTTTGTTTAATCCCTGCTAATCATTTAGTGATTGCTTAATTGGCAGCTTTATCTCACCACTGTTACTCTTTTTATTAAGTAACTAGAGTGCAGTATCTACTTAACATAAAATAATGACTTTTATTGTGGGTTTTTATTAACGTGAATAAGATTTATGACCAGTGTTTTTAACATTTCTTATGCTGCAGGTAGGGAGGAATGCCCTGATTGACCAAAGATACAGATGGAAGTTTCCAATCCCTTACATTCTGGGCGATGGATTTGGGTGAGTTTCTTTAATGTCATCTGTATGACTCAGTCTCTGCCTTCCGATTATCAGAGTAAAAGGAAGAGATATCAGTTGCTCTACAGATCTTAAAGGTTATTCCGACAGTCTGGATGAAAACGATATCCTGTCTTCTGTTGTGACTGTTTCCTTCGACTCTCAGATCTGAATGCCAAAGGCTGCGTCCACCAGGCATTTGAAATGTACAGGCTCAAGTCTTGCGTCGACTTCAAGCCTTATGAAGGAGAGAAGACCTATATCAAGTTTGAAAAGAGAGGAGGGTATGGGCATAGCATTCATAAATTGTGACACCAACACTTTTGTTTTGTTAAGTTCAGGCTAGTTGACAATGCAAAGCATCACAGAGGAAAACTAATGTCAAAGTGGGTTAGGGTTAGCTATTAACATGTTATATCTACGCTTATGCTTGTAGTAGCTACTGTTTACCAGGAATGTGTGGTTAACCTTGTTTTGTTTAGACAGAAAGTACAGATAATACTATTGAGTACTACTTGAAAACAGTTGGGTAATTTCCTCAGTCACTTTGGATTAATTATGCCAAACCTGGTGACTTAATGCAAGTGTCCTTCTTGGGTCATAATTTTGTATTAATTGGTTCCATTCCCATAGGTGCTTTTCTAGCGTTGGTGACCAGCAGACAGGTCAGATCCTGTCTCTGGGGCCAGGATGTGACCACAAGGCGGTGATCGAGCACGAGCTACTCCATGCTCTGGGATTTTACCACGAACAGTCCCGCATGGACAGGGATGACTATGTCAACATCTGGCTGGACCAGGTTACACCAGGTATATGTAGGAACTTGAGGGTCCTTCACGCAATCAAGTGTAATGCGGTGTAATTAATTATATGTACAGTATGAAAAGTGGGCTACAAAGCGGCTTGCATCTGTGCAGGAACTCTGTGCAGGGTATAACAAATTTAAAAAACTAAATTAAATGTCCTATATGAAATGTGCCAGTTGGATGTATAGAACAATATGGGCTAATGGTGTGATCAGCTGGCACTGATATCAGCAGATCTAACAGTGTTGCAGCTTCACTCTCTAATTAATGCTATGCTTTATTTGATAAGAGAAACAGTAACCCACAGCACTTATTGTGCTATTTTGGTGGTAGAAGTAACTAAAAGAATATTTCCTGCAGGACTTGAACATAACTTCAACAAATACAATGATGACTACATCACCGATCAAAACACCGCCTATGACTATGAGTCCATCATGCACTACAGGCCCTTCTCCTTCAATAAGAATGAATCCATCCCCACAATCACCACCAAAATCCCAGAGTTCTACAATATCATTGGCCAGTACCTTGATTTCAGCAAGATGGACACCCTCAGGCTCAACAGGATGTACAACTGCTGTATGTATATGTCGTCACAGTGTGCTTCTCATGTCAATCATTTGACCTGCTTTTTTTTTTTTTTTTTTTTTAAACTGGCAGCTACACAATACAGTATTATTATATAAGATGTAAAAAGTAGGATTTAGTGTGTTAAAAAAGTTTTCTGAGTAGCCCTCCTCCTCTCCCACCGCAGCTGGCCCTCTCACCCTGCTGGATCAGTGTGCCTTTGAGTATGCCAGTATTTGTGGGATGATCCAGGCCTCCTCTGATGATGTGAAGTGGGTCCATACTAAGAGCACTGTGGGTGCGCAGGATCACACACTCCTGGGACAATGCAGAGGTCTGAGCTGAATAACTTCTCTTCATGTTTATTGTAATTTTCAGTAGCATTAAATGAATTTGCACAAGTCAAGTTGCATGTTGTTCTAGATTATGTTTATGTATACATTATATTTTGTTATTTTTTTTAGATACTGGATACTACATGCACTTCAACACAATGACTGGGAAGCCTCAGGAGTCTGCTCTGCTGGAATCCCGAATCCTCTACCCCAAGAGGAAGCTTCAGTGTCTACAGTTCTTCTACAAGATGACAGGGAGCCCCAAGGACAGGCTGGTGATATGGGTCAAGATGGATGATGGCACAGGCACTGTTCACAGCATGAGGAAAATGCACACGTTTTATGGTATTTATCAAGTGAGCATGTTTAGGGAGGATGCACATTTCATAGGAAATGCCTGAAGCTTTCCCACAAAGTTAGTACAAATGTCTGAACAAACAGCTTTACATCAAGGCAAATTTTTGTTGGAACATTTGTTTAACTTCTCAGTAGACTAGAAATGGTATTCAAATTGAGTTATTTCAAGACATCATTCAACATAAACTGTCCTGACAGTTAACACCTTCTCTCAAGTACAGCCAGTGGCAACAGTCAATGGCTTGGTTCTTCTATTGCACTTTTCTTCTCTACATGAGCGCTCAAAGTGCTTTATATAGTATGTCTTATTCACCCATTCATACATGCACTTTCTACGTCTAAGTCCTTTCTATCTAACATTCACACTCTGATGAATGCATTGGGGCAACTTCAGTATCTTGCCCAATGATACTTTGACATGCAGGCTGGAGCAGTAGATGACCTGTTCTACCTACTGAACCACAGCCAACCCGAAGGAAGTGAAGGAAAGGTTTCTATCATGTCTTTATTTTCTTAGCCAAACCCTGTCTACTAGTCTAGTTTTACCACTAGACTATGCCAGACAAGTGCTTCCTCTGCTTCCAGGCTTTAATGTATTTTATTGCTGGTCCTTGCACCATAATTTGCAAACTAAAATAAAAACAAAAAATGCAAAAACGGGAAGTTGCAGCTCAGGTATGTAAAGTGGTTCTTCAACACTTTCCATCATGCCTCACTTCACCCAATGAAGTCTTTTCATGTCCCACACGAAGCGAGGTCCGGGAGGTGGAGCTTGGCGGCAAAGTGGCAGCACAACACAACACACAGCAGACAGTGACGCTGGGGAGTTAAGCTAGTTGTTGTGCTATCGTACCTGCTAACATTTCCTTGTTCCGCCGTGAGAATTAATCTGATGTTCAACATTATTATTATTATTATTATTACCATTTGGTCTGCATGACTTTTCTCCCATGTCTTTTGCGCCCCACCTGTCAGGGTCATGCGCCCCGACAGTGGGGCGTGCCCCACAGTTTGAGAAACACTGAGTTATGTACAGAGTTGTGACAATATAATTGCCATCTTCCTGATTTCTTGCTTTGTTTTGCATGTTTGTCACACTGACATGTTTCAGATCATCAAATAAATTTTAATATTAAACAAAGATAGCCTGAATAAATACAAAATAGAGAATTTAAATGATGGGGCACAAGCCAGTGTACTCATAGTCGTAGTCCCAAGCCTGGAAAAATGGGCTGGGTTGTATCAGAAAGGGCATAAAATCCTGGCCAAATCAAACATGCAGATCATCAAGTATGAGATTTCCACATCAGATTGTTCAGGGCCTGAGTTATCAACGATCGCCTCCAGTACTGTTGGAAGGAAGATCAAAGAGGGAATGTGTGAGGGAGAAGGAGAAGCAGGAGTGTGGAGAGTAGGGACTCTAAATGTAGGGACTGTGACTGATAAAGGGAGAGAGTTGAGTGATATGATGGAGAGAAGGAAGGTAGAATATAATGTGTGTGCAACAGAGGAGGTCGAGCGGAAGCAAGGGCAGGAGCTTGGATTAAACTGTTTTACTATGGTGTAGATAGGAAGAGAAATAGAGTAGGGGTAATCTTGAAGGAAGAGTATGGGTACAGTGTTGTGGAGGTGAAGAAAGTCTCTGACAGGATCATGAGTTTGAAGCTGGAATTTGAAAGGCTGATGTTAAATGATGTCAGTGCGTATGCCCCTCAGGTTGGAAGCCAGTTAGAAGAGAAAAGGGAATTCTGGAGTAAGTTGTATGAAGTGCCAGGGACTGTCACCAGAGGGGTGAGATTGGTATTTGGAGCAAGCTTCAGTGGACATATAGGTGAAGGGAACAAAGGTGATGAGGACGTGATGGATAGGTATGGTGTTCAGGAGAGGAAGACCATAATGTATGGATTAAAGATGGCGGCACCAACAGGAGGCTGAGCTGGAGCTTAAGATTTTCAGTGGGAATGATCAGGATAGAAAAGATTAAAAATGTGCATATCAGAGGGAGAGCTCAGGTTGAGCAGTTTGGAGACAAAGTTAGAGAAGCAAGGCTGAGATGGTTTGGATGTGTGCAGAGGAGGAATAGAAGATATATATTGGACAAAAGATGTTGAATATGCAGGTTCCAGACCTGGAGGAAAAGAGGAAGACCTCAGAGACGGTTCAAGGATGCAGTGAAGGAGGACGTGCAGAGGGTTGGTGTGATAGAGGAGGATGCTAGGGATAGGGTGAGATAGAGGAAGATTATCCATTGTGGCGACAGTAGTTTAAAGAAGAAGACAAAGAAGAAGATTTATTAAGTGAATAAAGCTATCCAAGTCTACCAGACCCTGTGTGAAAAAGTAACTGCCCACTAAACCTAATAACGGGTTGTGCCACCCTTGGCAGCAACTGCAATCAAGCGTTTACGATAACTGCAATGAGTCTTTAACATTGCGGTGGAGGAATTTTGGCCCACTCTTCTTTGCAGAATTGTTTAAATTCAGCCACATTGGAGGGGTTTCAAGCATGAATGGTCTGTTTAAGGCCTGTTTAAATCTCAATCAGATTGAACTTGATGAGGCCACTTCAAAACCCTCTTTTTTGTTTTAATCCACTCAGAGGTGGACTTGCTGGTGTGTTTCATATTACTACATATTACATAGAATTATGGATTCATGATTTAATTTTGGGGGATTAGTTTTTTTACACAGGGCCAGGTGTTTTTTTTCCCCTTAATAAATGAAAGCATCCATGAAAAACTGCCTTTTCTATGTTTGATGATCTAAAGCATGTATATTTGACAAATATGCAAAAAAAAAAGGAAAAAGAAATGAGGAAGGGTACAAAGACTTTTTCACAGCACCGTACTTCAGCAGCAGCAACAACAATTTCAGGGCCAGTTAACCTGAAACTTTACTAACCTGGGAGAGATTCAAAGTAGCTTTCCTTTGTTTCTAGTCTTTATACTAAGAAATGCTTCTAGACTACCTCACCTTCATACACAAAGAAAGCGATTTTGATCTTCTAATCTAACTCTTAACAAGAAAACAAATAAAAGTACTTTCTAATTCTTCCACCAAACTGAGCCTTTAAAGCAATTTAGATACATTTTCTACTGTATGCATATATAATTGCCACACATGGAAACATTTATCGTCTTGTCCCTTTCTTTTACCCAGCGGATGCTGACCATACATGGAAGATTGCTCATGTCCCATTGGAAGTAGGAGTGAAATTCCGCTATGCTTTCCAAGCTGTGCATGGTGACCCCTCTGCTTCCACTGGCGGCATCTGTATCGATGACATCAGCCTGACCGAAACGCGCTGTCCAAATGCCGTGTGGCGAATTCAGAACTTCTCTAAGATCATGGAAACGGCTGACATCAATACAGTTATCGACAGCCCACGTTTCTACAGCTCTGAAGGTTATGGTTATGGTGTCCGCATCATGCCTTTGTCAAGTTACACTGATTACACAGGCAACTACACTGGGCTGTATTTCCACTTGGCCAGTGGGGAGAATGATGTGGTGATGCAGTGGCCAGCAGTAAACAGACAGGCCACGTTGGTGGTGATGGACCAAGACCCAGACATTAAGCTGAGGATGTCCTCTGCTCGCAGTCTCACTACTGACATGACGACAAGTACGTATGTTTAATGTTCTGATACAACAGAGAGACCAGGGCACTGCGATGATGCAGTGCATGCAATTTCATTTCAGTCTGATGACTGGTTTAGCTACAGTCTCTCTAGCTTACTAATAATTCTAGAAATCTCTGTATATCTGTCCTTCTGTTGGTTTGCTAATGGTTCATTAGATCCCTCAGACTTTGTGAGTGCATTACCAAGGATCTGAGTAAGTCTTGAACAAGATGTTTCTTAGATGACCCAAAAAAACTTCGGCTAAAAGTTTTTTCTGTAAATTTCCATAGAGTTACTGCTACCTGCTTCACTTTGTGTTTGGGAAATAGACTTATGCACACACAGGCACATGGCTATCATTATGAGGATTCACTAACACTAATGCATTCTCTTCTGCATCCTCTTAAGTTTAACCATTAAAACTAATTGCCCGTACTCTAACCTAGTTTTAAGTTTAATGCCAAGTCTTAACCTCAAACAGGCCTTTGCAGGAATGTGAACAAAATAAGGGACCAAAAAGATTTAATGTTTACTAAAACAAACTGGTTCTTGCTAAAGTGGATATCACCTGTTCATATAGTTTGATTTAATGGGTGTATCCTTATAGCGGTCCTCTTGTTAGCAACAGCAAGTTGATTATTGCCTGCATTTGATGTGTTTGGCAGAGATCTGTAAATCTGTAGCCAAACTAACCATCTTAAACCCTCTCTCAACATGCTCTGCACTATAATTCTAAACTAGGCAAAGTCCTGAGTAAGGTAGATTTTGCAATTCTAGTTTAATAATTTCCAACTTACATGGGCTCCTCTTCACTGCATATCTGTGCCATATGGTGAAAATCTCTGAATTGAGTTTATATTGAATTGTGCCACCTCTAACTTGTGCCTTTTAGGCTATAAGGCTGTGCTAATGCAAGTTTTCAGCACCCACGAGTCTGCAACTTCTATAGTATCTTTTAATCAGTGCTATCCTTCCTGATATACTGTTGCCAACTCGTGTCTTATAGCATCAGATGGAAGATTATTATGGGACAATCCCTCTAAGGTGGGTAAGTACGATCCCTCCTGCAACTGCTACAGAGGAGCATCATGGGGCTGGAGGAGCTTTATCAAGCACTTTGACCTCAGGCGACGTAATTACCTTAAGAATGATGACCTCATCATCTTCATCGACTTTGAGGGTTAGTAGTCTTTCCGTGTTCAATATTCATGTGTGAAAAAGTCGTTCATTTCCAAAAACAAAAACCAGTTTATGTTGTGATGTTGTGATGCTGAAGCTGACCGTGACACTGACACGATGAGGAACTGATTCTTTGCCGCCAGATATAACACCACTGATCAAAACAGAAGTCCCCATTAAGCCGGCAGAGTAAAGTCACGCAGGCCTCAGTGCTGGAGAAACTGAAGGTGAGATGATAACCTTTTTCATTTCACCCGTGAATAATACATAACGCAACCCTGTGGAATATCTTTGTCATTTAAAAATAACCAGAAGCATCAAATCCAGCTGGGATAAGAAGAAACACCTGTGATGATGAAAAAGGGGACGGAGGATCATTGCAGAGTCGAGACTGTACACATTCAATATGTAATTGTAGTTGGTGGGGAATTTGTACATTAAAGTTAAAGTATGCATAAAAAGCTTTGTAAGCACAGTGTCATTGAAATGTGGTCTAAATAATTAATAAAACTATTAAATAAGTAGCCTGTGTTATTTTTTTTTTGTAATGTAAGAATGGCTTCCCTGTGGGCTATGTGCTTTTAAAATGGAAGCGATTTACTGTGTAAAAGCCCTCCCTAATGCCAGAACGCCAGCGATATGAGACAACAATGATAAACAACCATACTTTGTCACTGAATGATGGTAAAACTATGCGTCACCAGCCAGATTGACATTTTGTCTGTTCAAGTGAAAATTCACATTCATGCTCAGGTGTAGTAATGTAATTCAAAGTATGATAAAAAAATTAATGTAGTGCCACTAAACTGTTGCTTTTAAAAATATTTCCGATACATTGCTAAAATGTGATGTGACGATGTGATTTCATTGTAAAGTAATAACTAAGTCTTGGTCATTTGTTTTACACTGCATGATGTAATGAGTGGGAGAAGAGAATGAGGCCTCACAGAAACAGAACGAGAACATGAAAGCTTTGTACTCTATTATATTAGTGTGGATTCAGTGATGGTGGGCTCTGTTCAGTAAGCTGCTCTACTCTGAGCCCCCCCACCTGAATGACTACACTCTTCACCCTATCTCTAAGGGAGAGCCCAGCCACCCATCGGAGGAGGCTCATTTCCAACACTTGCATCCGTGATCTCGATCTTTTGGTCTATATTGAAAGCTTGTGACCATAGGTGAGGGTAGAGACGCAGATCGATGCACTGCAAGATACAGTGTGACATAATTGTGACATAACTGTGAAATCCTTTAATAAAGACTTTGAAAAATTGGCAGTTAAAATGGTGTCTACATTCAAACTGTTTGTACATTTAATCTAAAGGTTCTCTGAGCTGCACCACAGAACCACAACCTCAGAGTGATATAACCGTGATTAATAAAACATTATGTATATCATAGGTTTATATTGTATTTAATGAGTGCTTCCATCAGTGCGACCAAATCCTAAGATAGCAAAAGTTTAAAGTTTGATACAGATGTTTTGCATTTAAACAGTGATTACTGACAGCTGCCTCAATGTCTGCAGAATGACAATGAAATATAAATTTCTTTCTGAGTCTGAATCCAACATGCCCGCAGATCGATCAGACTGATCATAAATGCGGCAGAATAAAACATTTTGATGTGTGCTTCTGAAATGGACTGTGAATTAAATAGTGTACTTTTTTTTTAAGTGTGTAAGTGAGAATGATCTTTGTCACCTGATTGCCAAGACATAGAAGAACAATGCAAAGAAACAAAAATGACAGCCATAACAGTATAAATATAAAGTATGATAGAACCGTATTCAGTTCAATTCAATTCAATATTATTTTTGTATAAGCGCCAAATCACGCCTCAACAGCACGCCTCAAGGCGCTTTGTATTGTGGGTAAAGACCCTACAATGACACACGAAGAAGCCCAACAGTCAAAACGACCCCCTATGAGCAAGCACTTGGCAACGGTGGGAAGGAAAAGCTCCCTTTTAACCTCCAGCAGAACCAGGCTCAGGGAGGGGCAGTCATCTGCTGCGACCAGCTGGAGCTGAGGGGAGAGAGACAGGGACAAAAGAGCATGCTGTGGAAGAGAGCAGAGATTAATAATAATGATTAAATACAGAGTGAAGTATACACCGAGTAAATAAAGGTGAATGAGAAGACAACAGTGCATCATGGGACCCCCCTCAGCAGCCTAGGCCTATAGCAGCACAACTAAGGGGTGGTTCAGGGTCATCTGATCTAGCCCTAACTATAGGCTTGACCAAAAAGGAAAGTTTTAAGCCTAATCTTGAAAATAGAGAGGGTGTCTGTCTCCCGAATCCAAGCTGGGAGCTGGTTCCACAGAAGAGGGGCCTTACAAGTGTCTTGGCCTAACATTGATTATCAGATTGACTCCACTGCCCTGTGTTCTATTTGTTTACATATTCACATCACAAACTCCATGTTTAACTGGCACTTAATCACTATCCTCCTTGCTGCTATATCAACACATTTCACACAAATGGCCAAACCAATAAACAGCTTAAGTTTATGAGCTTGTAGATCAGTTCTGGTGTTTCTGATTCTGTTTCTTCTGTGCAGTTTGAGTTTCCTGCTGTCATTACCTGCGCCTGCCGGAACACCTGTCAGTGTTAACTGCAAGGATGCGTGAAATTCCTGTTACTCATTAAACACGACAATCTTGATCTAAAGTTCTCCTCCAGCTGCTGATCACGAGTTTCGGAGAAGGGCTCGTTTCTGTCTGAATAACAACATGGGCCCTGGATGCAGTTTAAAGAAAATAGCTGCGCTGATTGGAGTCCTTGTAGTTTTAAAGGTAAGGAAATTAGACCTGAAATCAAAGGAACCAGGAATATGTCTTTACTAAAGGTTTTTTTAAAATTAAGAAGCATCTCTTATTGTGTGCTAGGTGCAAGCTGTTCCAACATCTACGGGTTGGTTTCTATTAGCTTTTTTTCCAACTATATACACATAAAACATGCTCTTTTGTTTGCAATTTCTTGCCCTAATAACATGTTTATCCTTTAGCTGATAATACAGATGCAGGTGAATCGAGAGATGACATACCCGAAATCAACAGAGGTATAATTTAATCTGATACTGAGACATACATGTGTCCTGATGCTTTCTGGACTGATATTGAGTTTTTCTAAAAATATGCATTTCAAACTTTTAGGATTGACAGGGCTGTTTGAGGGAGACATTGCTGGCAATGTAAGTATACACAGTTTATGTTTAGAAATTGTATTTGTCGACCAAAACTGCTCTGAATGCTTTGAATTTGTCTTGCAGCCCAGCAGAAATGCAATCCTCGATCAAACAAGAAGATGGGAGTTTCCAATCCCCTTTATCTTAACTGATTCTCTGGGTACACAGTTTACAGTAGAATACATTTCTATCAACAGAAGGATTAGAGGAAGTGCACTGATTGAAAATTTCATTTCTTTTGCTGTAGACCTGAACGCTAAAGGTGTTATTCTCCAGGCTTTTGAAGAATACCGTTTGAGATCCTGTGTGGACTTCAAGCCCTACGAGGGAGAGACCACTTACATCTCCTTCACGAAGCTCTCTGGGTGAGCTGCACCACACACAGTTTGACTCTGGCGTGACCTCGACCGTCACCCGTCTTTATGGGCCACGCTGTTTGGTTATCAAACTTGAGAACTTAGACAAAGATTAGGAAGTGCTTATGTGCTGAACAGCAGCATCACATAAGTGTTTTTTCTTTTAAGGCTGATATTAAAGTTCTATTTTAACATCTCAGATGCTGGTCTTATGTTGGAGACCATAAAAAAGGCCAGAATGTGTCCATTGGGGCCAGGTGTGACACCAAAGCTATTGTGGAGCACGAGCTCCTCCACGCTCTGGGCTTCTACCATGAGCAGTCTCGTTCAGACAGAGATGACTATGTTATAATCTCGTGGGACCAGATTGAAGAAGGTGAGTCAAAATTATTTCATCTTATTTTTTTATCCAGGAACTACAATTTTAACAAGACTGAGGTGATGCAGTAAGTCTACAGTCCTTCATTAGAAACCCTCCTGTTTTTGACAAGTGACCAACTGCTCAACAACATAACTGAGTTAAATGATTTGCTTAACCTATTGTGTCATATAGTCATATTACTCTTTACATCATTACCTGTCCATTAAATGCTCCTTGTTCATGTGAGCTTAAAACTTTGCAGTTCGTTTTTTAGCTTGGAAACAGTGGTTCATCATCTCAGTGCAAGTGGCTTTTTGTGACGCTTTCTTGTCCAGTTGACTTAAACAGTAAGTGATGGTGTCTGTAAATCCGCATGCACAAGTATTGTTGTGACTGAATTCTCGTGGTACATACTACAGTCGCATAAAAACTGCCAACAATTCAACATCGGTGGAACACATCTTCTCCTTGACAGTGATGTAACTCGTAATGAGCCATCTCTGGTTCACAAATAAAGCTTCACATTTTTTTCTTGCCACTAGCTTTAGCATCTCTGTCTGACTGTATGAGGGTGAAACCAGGCAGATCCACATTACAGCCTGGGAGGTTTTGATTCAATCATGTTTCAGTAACACACGTGAGACTGCCCTCATGGGATACTTTCTGAGTCTTCACCAATATCTCTAGCTCATCACTTTTGTTGGGCAGAGAGTTGACATTTCCCATGAGGACTCTTGGCAGAAAGGGCTTATCCATTTCTGAGCCTTCATCTTTGCACCAGCACACCAACCACAAAAATACCTCTTTATCTCATCTGGAATAGGGTGGTATCTTCCAAATTTGCTCCATTTCAATGAAAAAAGCTCTTCTGTTGAGTAAACGTTCTTCCCACAGAAGTATCCATCAGCACTTGTCAAAAACAAAACAAAAACAATGGTAAAAATACAACAAAAATAAAGTTTGAATAAAGATCAGAGCTACCAGACTTTGTTGCTACCAGTTGAAGCCATTGTTCTAGAATAGTAACTGGCAGAATCATCTTTAGCAGCAATAACTTGAAGTAAACTCTTTCTATATAACTTCATCAGTCTCTCACATCAGTGTGGGGGAATTTTAGTCCGTTCTTCCTTACAACATAACTTTCGTTCAAATTTGTGGGCATTTGTTTGTGCAAAAATCACTGACAGTGTTGTGCTTTCCCCACAGGCAAAGAGCACAATTTCAATAAGTATGAGGATGATTTCATCACTGATCTGAACACACCATATGATTATGAGTCACTCATGCACTACAGTCCATTTTCCTTCAACAAGAATGATAGCATCCCCACAATCACCACCACCATACCCTACTTTAACGAGGTCATTGGCCAGCGGCTGGACTTCAGTGAAGTAGACATCACTAGGCTCAATCGCATGTATGACTGTGGTAAATGTTTCCTGTTATTACTCGCTAAATGTTCGGGATTTTCTTCATTTCATTCACCAAAAAGGCTTTCAGTTCTGTAGCTGATTGCTGTTAGCTATTCTTTTCCAGCTAACACACTTACTTTGTTGGACCAGTGCTCATTTGAACTGATGAGCATCTGTGGAATGATCCAGAATGAGGAAGACAATGAAGACTGGGTTCAGATGCTGAGCACTCCAGTGGATTCAGATCATACCCTGGCAGGGCGCTGCAGAGGTAATCGTAAAAGATGGAAAAACACAGCAGTAATGGTTACTACTATGTGCTGCAGAGAAGTGATTCTTATCCTTTATCTACTACATAGGTAAATGCTGTTACAAGAACCTGAACTGTTTATCTCTCTAACATGATCTCTTTTTTAGATTCCGGCTACTTCATGAATTTCAATACATCTTTCGGTGATGCCGGCAGCAGTGCTTTGCTGGAGTCACGTATCCTTTACCCTAAGAGAGACGAACAGTGCCTGCAGCTCTTCTATAAGATGACAGGAGCAGCTGGGGACAAACTGGTAATATGGATCAGGACTGATGATGGGACAGGGACTGTACGCAGTGTCAGGAAGATCCACACCATTACAGGTATTATACACTGGAATGGTCCAAAGGAGCTTTTTACTGCAAGATTGACTTTCAGCTACACAATACAGTATAAACTGGAACAATTTACCACCTGCTTTTTGTCTCTCAGGTGATGGGGATGATGCTTGGAAAATAACCCATGTAACGCTCAAGGTAACAAAGAAGTTCCGCTATTTATTCCAAGGCATTAAAGGATCATCTAACTCATCAGGTGCAATCTTAATTGATGACATCACTCTCAGTGAGACCATTTGCCCCAGTGCTGTCTGGCAAATCCACAACTTTACCGATATTCTCGCCACCATTCCTGCTGGCAGTGCACTCAGAAGCTTATGCTTCTACAACCCAGAAGGCTACTCATTTGGTATCAGTGTTTACCCAAATGGAAGAAATAGTGACTACCCAAACTATGTTGGCATGACTTTACATCTGTGCAGTGGCGAAAATGATGCAGTGATGCAGTGGCCAGCCCAAAACAGGCAGGCTACCATTGTTGTCATGGACCAGGAGCCAGATGTTAAATTAAGGATGTCTTCCACAAGAAGCTTCACTACAGGTAGGTAAAGGTCAGGTCAGAAAGTTTACTAAAAAGATGAAGCTGTTAGTCTATATAGAGTACAGCTAATGGAAGTGGGGATAATTTTGAGATTATCTGCTTCCTGTTAAAACACTAAAAGTACTGGGTCACCTAGACATTACACCTACAGGAGCTGCTCAGCCATAGAAACTCATGCCATGAAGCTCCTGGAGCAGTTTTTGTGATGATGTTAATACCGGAAGAGATCTGGAACTCTGCGGTTACTGAATCAGCGGCACACTCAGCAATCCCACTCTGCAGCTTTATATGATCTGAGCTGCTGTGGTTCCTAAATGCTCCCACTCTGCAAAAATACCACTTACAGTTGTTCATGGATTACTTTGTAGGAGGGAAGAAATTTTACAAACTGACTTGTTGCAGTGGTGCTATCCTATTACAGCACCACGCTCCAATTCAGTGAATTTTACAATTCACTGAATTAGAGCGGGTGCTTGTTTTTACACACCTGTGGCCATAGGACTGAAAACACCTGGATTTGAAGAGGTGCAGCCAAATGCTTCCACCCATCCACCCATCCATCCATCCATCCATCTATGCATTTTCTTTACTGCTTTTCCAGTTCATGGTCATGGAGGGACTGGAGTCTATCTCACCTGTCACAGGGCAGCGGGGGTCACAAGCTCATATAATCCCACTGCAGGTTTTGCATGAGGAAGGGTGTCTGATGTAACACTCTGCGCCAAACCCCAAATGTTATTGTTAACCTTATGGGAATATTGTAATTAGGTGAACAAGAAAATCCAAGTTTCCAGAACTAAATGTTAGTAAAGACAACAACAACAGTGAAAAGTTGAGAAAATTCAGAAAGTTATTTTTTCTTTTCTTTTCTTTTCTTTTCTGTTCTTTTCTTTTTTCTTTTCTTTTCTTTTTGTTTTTCTTTTCTTTTCTTTTCTTTTCTTTTCTTTTCTTTTTACAGTCTAATGGGACTGATTCTTTAATGTACAACAGTTTCAACAAAAACTGTCAAAATACTTTACACATTACCTGTTCATCACAGTTCTACAAAAGTTTTTAGCCTTATAGTGTTTATTTTTATTGGCCTCAATATTACTTTGGACATATTTCCAGGCAAGGCAAATGACAGATGTGGCTACTCTACCTCACAATCAATAAACAATGGACAGTCTTGGCAACTTGCTGGTGAACAAAGTGGATCATTGTGCATTAAAAAAGACAGATATTTACCTCAGGACTTTGTGGAGAACGGAGGGGGGCTAAAGGCTGGGAATATTATATTTCTCGTATGCTGAAAAACAACTTGAAATGAATGTTAACTTTGCATTATGACTGCTGAGACCACATACAGGAACTCTGCTAACCTGCGTGAGAATGCAAAGTGATGACACTCTATGTCAGTGTGTCAACTGTATTTTCCTGAGGCCACAAAAATAGCTGCTGGTATGTTTTTGAATCCTTTAGAAAATATAGCAGTGCCCTTTGCTCCAATATTTTAATCCCACAAAGCAAAGAAAGCTTACAGTACAGTTCCTCTTCCTTTTCTATCTCATGCTTGGTGCTGTGTGTTTAACCTCTTTAAAGCTCTCTGCCATCTTCCATGTGTCCTGATAGCTGTAATTGATTCCCTGTAAAGGATCTGTCCCTGACATCCATGTTTAAACCATGAATATTCTGGTGATTTCGCCCCTCAGACACTAATGCCCGTTGGAACAAACCCACAGTCACATCTGGAGCAGTGTGGGACGACAGCTGTAAATGCTACCGCAGCCAAGACTTTGGCTGGAGCACGTTCATTTCTCACAACCATTTGCACAGGAGGAGCTTCCTCAAGAACAATGACCTGATCGTTACTGCCGACTTCAGCGGTAAGACTCTGAAATATAACGGCCTATTGAATTTTCCAATTCAGCATTTTAACACATGCATCATCTTGATGGTTCACTAGATTTGACCCACCTGATCAAGAGTGAGGTGCCTGTCCAACTGGTGGCACCAAACAATGACATCACAGAAGAGAAGTTCCAGAGTAAGATGGAAACGAGACCAGAGGCTCCAAAACACAGAAAGACTCGTGCTGTCAACCCCTGTGTCCCTAACCCTTGTTTTAATGGAGGGGTGTGTGTGGAGCAGGAGGGGGAAGCATCTTGCAGGTTTGTGATTGTGTCTTTTAGACATGGATATATTGAATGGCATCTCTAATTATTGGGTTATTTTTGCAGCTGTGGACTTATTGTTTTTCACATTAAATCTTACATTTTTATTATCAAAGGGTCAGTTACAGTATGCACAACCTTCCCATGGGGACAAAAATCTGCATATAGTATACTCACCGGTCATTTTATTAGCTACAACTGTTCAACCGCTTTTTAGCTCAAATATCTAATCAGCCAATCACATCAAAGCAACTCAAGACAGTCAGACATGCAGACATGGACAAGACAACCTGCTGATTCAAAACACTTTTTTAGTTAAGCACATGGGGCATCAATGCACCCCCCCCCGAAAAATAAAGGAAAATGAGAAAATTTCTGAAATTGTCATACCTTTTACCTTGGGGAACGTAACACAAATATATAATCTTTTTTCTATTTGTTTCTCTGTTGCTGTAACAAAGTAGGTTTATTACCTGGGATTCAGGACTGTGGGCAAACTCAGTCTAAATGTTTAGCATACAGTATGCTCATATGGGGATGGCAGTTTAAAGTAATGACTTGTGATACAGGAGAGTTTTTTCATATTAAATGGTTTGTGCTGCTTTTCAGGTGCGCGACAAGCCAGGCCTCATACTTCTCTGGTAAGACGTGCGAGGAGCTGAACGTGGACAGAAGCCTCGTGGCAGCTCTGACTGGTGGCATAACAGGGTCTGTGGTACTGATCCTGGCCATTTTACTCATCATCAGGGGACCTCGTTAAAACACAGTTTAGAAGACTAACACATTATCTGCATTTGTTAAGTAATGAAATCAGAATTAGCAGCAGTGCTGGACTAGAATTTGGGAGGCAGATTCTCAAATCTAAATCTCCAAATTCTCAAGAACACAGTGTTCATTTTTAAAGTGTGATAATGAAGTGGTATTAACATCAGGACTATTTTGGACCACACTAGAAGGGATGTAAGAACCAGCACTAAAATCAGGTCCAAACTGTGATGTCCCAAGAAACCATTATAAAAACTATGATTTGCTTATTTGTATAATAAATATATTTGTTTTAAAGGAAAATGTAATGTTGGAAGTAAATTTCACAACAACAACAAAAATTGTGTTTCTTATTTTTATTTTAACGCATACTCGAGATACATACAGTGGCCAAACAGAGATTTATAGTATACAGGTTATGGTTCATGTCAAATAGAAATTTAAATACAGCATTTCATTTTAAATACAATCATAAAACAAATCCGAACTTGTCAAAACATTCATTTTGTTCTTTGTACAGTCAGCACTTGCACTCCATAATATGCAACATCCAGTTATCCTGGTAAGTCATGTGGATTTAAAGATACTGAATGAAAGTCAATTATCTGTAATGAAGGAAGAGAAATGCTTTTTCACATCTAGGAAGATAACTGACAAAATACACTGCCAGTCTTAGCAAACAATAATGATAATCAGTGTTAGTAGTACCATGCATAATCTGTAAATATCATCCAAACAGTGCTAATCATCAACAACAGTGCTCTATTTAAATGTATAGTATGCTACAGTTGCTGTTTGTTGTTAGATTCTCTTCAGCCACAGACAGGATGGACAGGTGGACGTAGCTGCCTCAGTGTCACTCGCTGCTCTCAGACATCCCATTTGAAACCTCAGGGTAAGACTTTTGAGCGTTCTCAAACAGCTTGTCAATCACAAATCGGTGGCCAATGTGCATATCATAGATAATTCTCTTTTCTGACGAGAAGAAGAAATTTTCTAAATTTAGTTAATGGTTTATTGGCTATGAACTAAAATGAATGACTGAGACTTCGAGGGACGTGTTTACAGGGGTCAGGGCAGATTTCTGGAAGTCCACCACAAATACAGGTTTAAAACAATTTTGCTTTGGCTTCATGTCTCAGACCTGGCAGCTACATCCATGCCCCCCCCCCATCTATGGGTACAGCTGAAGTGTATTCTTTGTTTTGTGAGGTGAGATGTGACTGTTGTGCATAGGTGTTGCAGCCAGGAAACATCACTTACACAAAATAAGAATAAAAAAGGGAGGCAGTGTCTCTGCAAATAAGCACACTGTCACACAATTCTAGTGGAGCCTAAATAATGACAGGGGTCACTTTTGCATGAGTCTATCGATAATTGCATTTTAGGAAAATGTAAATAAACATTGATAATGATATAGCTGTAAATAACATGAACTTGGAACTATAATCATAAACATAATGCAGACTGTAAGTAGTATTCTCCTGTTATGGAGCTGGACATGTGAGCGAGTAGTTCAGTCGTCAGAGTCTGAAAAGCATAAATGAAAAGTTTCAGTTTTAAGACCATTTATTTAACTTTAACTCAGAAAGGTTAATCTCTGGTTACGTGCAGTGCAAAAGTCATTCACACTCATTTTAAACTAACCGGAGCTGCGAGACAAACTGCACAACATTCGAGTTAAGATCATAAAACCAGCAGAAAACAAAAGTATTCATATTGTTTGAGTGGGTTCAACACAACCAGTGTTTGCTAACTCATTGTTAAAAGGCTGTTATTTACAGTTTTGGTGACCTAGAAAGAATAAAAAATAAATAAATTTAAAAAAAATCTGTCAATTTTTTGATTATCTACCTTCACCAATACAAAATTTAAATTTCTCTTGTGGGTTGGTAACCAAATCTCTGCCTCCTCAGCTGCACAAAGCTTTTAGTACAAATGTTTAAATGACTTCAAATGACATCAGAATTGTCATTTTAAACACGTCATCCTGTTCATGTTAGAAACCTACATCCCTGCACCTGCAGCCCTGCTGACTCAGCCTCGTTGTAGATTGAATGCAGTAAATTTTATGACTTCTACTTTGGAAAGACTAAACAGCGGTGTCCTCGTGTTTGCGTGGAGGTTCAGTCCTGCTGTAATCAGTTCATATGTCTAAACCTGCAGATGTGAGTTCAGTTAACTCAGCTTTGATCGCCAAGGTTTCACATCAGGTTTCAGGACAGAAAGCTAGTGGTGTCCTTTACGGCTGGTGAAGCAGCCCAAGCAGAAACAGTAGCTTGTCACATGATGCTCGCTGGCATTTTGTGTTAATGTAAACGTAGCAATGTACCAAACCTATCTAAATGAAGACTGTTAAGGCCATTAGACAGAACTGACCTGCATCTTCAGTTGTCTTTCGTGTATGTAGCTGAAGTGACTTTCTTTGTGCTGTCATTTCCTTTTGACTTGCCCTGAGGGTGGAGACCAAAAGTATTACGATACATGATTCCATCACTTTATCAGGCAAGTCTGTATATATCTTACTGCTGCACTTACCATTATGATCTTTAACAGTTCCTCTCTGACCTGATAATAACACAGATAAATTGATTTATATATTGAGTGCATGGCAAACACACTTTCTTCTAACCACTGAATATTTGACAGATTACCTTTTTGATAAATATATTTAGAGCGCTTTCTGTTCTGCTAAAATGATAAACCTACCTTCTGTTCCCCAAAACAGCCTGTGATCAAAATGAAAAGCCCCTGGAAGAGAAAAAAATGGAGCTCAACATGTGATAAGACACTTTATTTTCCTTATGAAGTAGGTTTGCAGTTTATGGCAGCAGAGACGTAACTTTATTGTTATTTTAAACAATCAAATAATTAGCAATGTTTTAAAATGTATTACTTTGAGATGTGTTTGTATAATGAAAAATTAGCTTATATCATACAAAAATTATAATGCGCAATGCATTATAGCTGATAAGAGTTTCTTACTTTCCAGTCATGACATGTTATATACATTATGTGATGCAACACGGGAAAAGATGGACAAAAAAATGAGAATCCTTGCTGCGCACAAAAACAGCCAAGCAATGATGCAATCAAGAACAACCGGACTTTCCAATATTTTCCAGTATAAGTTTATCTTAACTTCACTGTTGCAAATATCTCCCAAAACTATGTCTGAAAAATTTTGTTTTCAAACAGTTGATACATAAACTACAAATAAACTATATTATTTTGTCCTGGGTGTTTGTCCAGCAAACCTTTCAGCTATGAGGGTTAAACACCCGCCCACACATGCCTAGGGGTGTGACCTGTCCAGTCAGCTAGTAAAATTTGCCCCTTAGTGAAGCTGGGGACTTTTCCGTCTATGGCCTGTAGCAATTTTAATGTGTGGATTGATCAAAGATAAATTAAATCTGTTTTTTGTACATTTTGTACAAATTAAAATTAAAATTTTGGACATGCTTGATTTTCGCATGCTGCATCACATGTTATATACAGTGCTGTCAAAAAGTATTTGTCCCCTTCCTGATTTCTTGGTTTTTTTTGCATGTTTGTCACACTTAAATGTTTCAGATCTAGTCACAAATAACCTGACTAAATACAAAATGTAGTTTTAAAATGATGATTTTATTTATTAAGGGGAAAAAGCTGCCCCAAACTACCTGACCTTTTGTGAAAAAGCAATTGCCCAGAGCCAGTTATTGCAAATGTTTGATTGCTGTTCTTGCTGCTAAGGGTGGTTACTAGGTTTAGAGGCAATTACATTTTCACGCAGGACCCTGGGCTTTAGCTTTTGCCCTTAAGTGTCCTCATTTAAAGGTCAGGAATAATGTTTGATTTTAACAAGAACTATTATCTTCTGAGTGAATCTCCTTTTTTCAGTCTTGTGATTTATCAGCTGTCACCTCACCTGGCCATTTGTTCACAGATGCACTTGCAGAAAAAAATGCTTATAGATGGATCACAAATACATTATTAATTAGAAAATGTTTTGAATTTTTATATCATTGTTAAATAGTTATTGCCTAAAGTTGTTTGGTGTGTGTTATCTGTGCATTCAAATTACCTGAAAGGAATTGAGGATGGTGAAAATATAGGTAACAGTCTTAAACATGGGGTCACTTTCACCCAACATGAGCTGAAAGAAGCCAACAATCCATGTTACTCCGAAGACAGGTGTCAGAAAGATCACCACTTTGAGGATGCTTTTGGCGGTGTCCTTGTCATCTGCCTTGCTACTGTCAGGAACTGAGGCCTTCACCAGAGTGACCATGACAACAACCATGGAAAAGAGATTTGTCAAAATAATTGTTCCCACAGGCAGGAGAAAAGCATGCATGGAGCCAACCAAGAGTCTGTCAAAAACCAGCCAGCATGTGTCTCTTCTGTAGTAGGGGCTGCCAGTGTATTTGTAGTACACATAGCTGGATCCCACAATTACAATTGGGCAAACATAGCCTAAGATGCTGGAGAGGAACATGAAAACTCTTTTTCGCAGCGGGCTGAAGACAAAGATGAGCTGGTGGACAAGCATGACACTCAGACACAGCATCCAGCAGAACATGGCCAAGTAAAACAGGTGTTTGCATATGGTCAGTATTAGACACAGAGTTGTCAGAAAGAGTGGTAGGGTTGCCAGAAGCCAAAAAACAGACATTAGCGAGCAAAAGGAATGTGGCAATGTTCACTATAGCTGTGTGCCGGAAATGGGAAAGGTTGCTCTTGACCACAGCTGACCAAACAAGAAATTCAATGATGAGAAAGATCACCAAGGAGCAAATGGACACACCAAGGCCCACGTTGGAAATGATGTCAAGGATGGGATCAGATATGCCATTCTTGGACATTAGGACAGAGAATGCAGTCAGGTGGTTGCACTGACATACTGTGTGGTTTCCATCAGAAATGCTGACGTTGCATCCTTCGTCTGACCAGTCATTTATCGTGGTGTCCCAGAAGACACAGTGAGATTGAGTGAGGCTGATTTTCCCAGTGGGGAAGTCCAGTCTAATTTGTATAGTTGAATCATTGTTATTGTCCAGTGTGGCTGATAATAAGAGGTTGGCATGTTCAGATGGCACGTTATGAAAGGCGTTATTTAATTTACTCATTAGATTTTTCACAGCCACAGTTTTCAGTATTCCGTCGGTCTTGTTAATATTCACACCAACGTCAAATACGGACACACTACAGTTATTTCTTTGGCAGAATTTAAGGTCTAGATTCATACTGTTGACTCCAGTGCTCTGGTTAACCTTGATATTCTTCACCAGACCATCCACAGACACGAGGTAATTTGATGACATCGCATAACGAACTGTGTCATTGACCTCAGTCCAGGTGCCATTCAACATATTGCTTGCTGCATTAACAAAGTCCTGAAAAAGAGTAAAACAAAGAAATGCAATGGGGTGAATGAGTCTTGTAGTAGAAAATGCTTTGAGTCCTCAAACTGAGTACAAACAGGCAGTCCAGTGCATTTACTATGTACACTTAAACAACTTTGTTTTTCAAGAAAGCTAAGTGTCTCATGTGGCAGGAAAAAAAGACAAAAAGAACATTTCTTTAATAAAAACATGGTCATTATGCTCCTGCCATTCCATACATCAATATGGGTATCTAGAGACAGCTGATTACCATTCCCTCCCTGATCACACATGAGCTTGGATATTGAGTTCATGTGATACTATTTAAACCAGTGGTGTCCCCCGAGGAGCAAGGAAAGCAGCGCTTGTCTAAAAATAGACATCAGTTAAAACCAAATCGAAAACGATCTCTCTCTCCTTTCATCTCAAATAGCTTCTGCTCTGTTTGAATCCATCTTCTGTCATGTAGCTGCAGTTGGCTATTGTCTCAAGTCAAACAGGATTAATTATGCTCGACTTTGAGTCCACTGAAATCTGTACCATGTGTCATTCTTATGAGGTGTCCGTGTCCAGTTAACAACAGCTGGAGATTGTCAAGATGAGAGGGCAGCAGCTTTTTTTGGGTTGTCTTCTCATGTGCACTGTAGATAAACATCTGGTCTTTGATGGGAAACTGATAGTCGACTAACGTGCTGGCTAGACTGCTGCTGGCTCCGGTTTCACTTAATTTCTCACTGTGGAAACGGAGCTAGCTCTACCTAGTAAATAAGGCCTCTGAGAATTATCATCATCCTTACCACCTTGAACCACATGTGATGTAGAAGAGGTAGAATGCTGTATGTTGTTAACTACGTCACACAGTGCTCGAGGCTTTTAATTCAGCTATGCAATACTTTTTTAGAGATATGTGAACCTCGCAGGGCAGCTGCTGAATATGATTTTATAGAACATTTCTGTAGATTAAACAGAATGTAAAGTATTCAAACTGAGCTCAGCCCTGAACATCAGCAGTAGTATTAATCCATATAATACTGGTACTTTTACCTTTGATATTTTGAAAATCTGCCAATAATACACAGTTCATGTGGAGTGAGGTATTGTCATAGTGTGGCATCATCTCAGCTTGCCTTTCTGTAACTGTCAGTGCATGCTACTGATTCAGACTATCTTCATGACATGAAATTTGGCAAACTGCAACCTTATGTAAGTAAATTAACTTACTGGAAAGATATTGTCTGGCAGCTCAGTTTTGGCTGATGCCTCGGCCATGATGGTTAGAACATTGATGGAGGCGCCAACGTCTGCCATGTCGGTTCCAGAACTTACTACAGAGCTGTTCTTAAGTCCTTCAAATATACTTTTGGCCACTTCTGTGGTCGCCCCTAGTCCCTTCAGGAAGTTCTAGATAAAAGAATTAGTGTACAAAACAAAAAAATGAAACAAATGACAGTTCTTTATAGAGAACTCTACAGATCTCTATAGTTGAGTTTTAGAGATTTAGTAGGCACAGCAGACACTTTAAATCATTTTAAAGTTTGGGGATATTTTTATATTTTAGGTGGTGTTTTCAAGGATGGCTGGACATATAAAATGTCATAATTCAGAATTTTGGACTGAAACATCATTTATCTCTTTGCGACCAGTTTCATGTCAGTGACTGCCTGCGACCTTCAAAAATCACTTGCTAATCGGTTGTGGAATACAACCGGCAGTTGCCGACTGGTCTCTAGGCCCGTGTAACTGAGGCCTAACCTCAGCCAAACAGTAATGAGGTAGAACTTGATTTATCTTATTGTGCTTACTGCAGAGTAGTGTCTTTGCAGCTAGGATGTTGTCTTAAAGTCAAAGTAAGCCTAGATGAGATTTTACAAGCTTTTCCAGTGCAGTGTAAATTGTTGACAAAACATATGAGAAACTTGTCATTCTAATGTCCCACAGTATGTGTACTGTCAAAAATAAAGTCACACTCACATCAGCTGCACCCGAAACTTTGCTCAACTCTGCGCTGACACACTTTGAGAACACAGGCTGCCAGTCAGGGCCGATACAAGTTCGGGACTTATAGCCAACCTTGCCATCCGTGCATGTTTGATTAATCACTGTAGCTCCAGCTGGGGTTTTTGGCCACAAATCTCCATTCACAGTTTCCAGTTGGCAAGATACTACACCAGCTTAATGAAAAAAAAGAAGATGCAAGACAGGCAATTAAACACAATTCTAATCAAATTATTGCAATATAAGAATATAATCTATTTTTTACAATGCACTGAGCTGCAGTCAAAGTAGATTAAAGTGGACCTGGTGTGTTTTTAATTTTTATCTGCCAAAAATAGTCAGATATTCAGTTCATATTAAATGTGGCCTAAGTTTCAAATGATGAGCTCATCAACCCCTGTGAGCCACAACCTCAGGCTTCAGAGAGGGCATCCTTAAAATGCTTTGCAAGAGGCAGCCAATCAGAATAAAGTTTCACTGTGTAAGCTAAATAATTATTCAAGCTGCTCTAGTACAGCATATTTGGCTTCAAATGAACACAATTGTCCACCTTTAAATCACATTTTAAAAAGAAGACTTCTTACCTGGAATAACTGGGACATCCAGTCGTGCGCTTTTGTTTTGTCCCATGGTGTTTGTAAAAGTGATGTTAAAGAATACTAATGTTCCACTGACTTTACTGCAGTCGAATGAATAAGTGGAATTGTAATTGGTGGCATCTATTGTGGGTATAAATAAGAGATATTAGCGTGAGGGGATTTGGGGAGATTTGTGGAGTTTATGCTGTAAAAATATTTTGCAGGATAATACGAATTAAAATGTGTTAATACTGTAAATGAAAATAACACAGATTTAGCTGAAGGAAGGATTACAGAGCATAAAGAAAAAATGTAGGTTTGGCTTACTTGTGCTCTGAGAAGTGCTAAATTTTGAACCACCATTGTAGCTCCAGAAAACATTATAGATTCCACCACTTGATGAAATGCTGGCACTGAGGTTTAGAGAGACAGTTTTGTACACTGTGCAGTCCGCAGTGAGAGGGTTAGCAGTCATGGTGATCACATCAGGCAGGAGAGCTACATCTAACCCAGCTCTGGCCGTGTGTCTGATTGACCCAACGGTAAAGCCACACTCGTATGTGCCTGTAAGGAACATGCAGATAGGCCAAATGACATGTTACAGCTGGCACGGGCTGAAAAGTTTGATCTTATCACTGACTCAGTACAAAAGCGTCTCCTGTAAAATTAAACACACACGCTGAAATTTTAATTGTGTGAAGAAAAGCCAGCAGTAATAGGCACACCACAACAATCTATGGCACAACAGTACAAGTTCAATCCTTGCGTGCAGCTTTCTAGTTGTTGTGTAGTACAGACACAAAAACAAGAAAAAATGCAACTCTGTTCACAGATGTTGTGTAAAATGAAAATAAAACCTTAAAAGTTAGAGGTTGCTTAAGGTGTCTTTGGAAAAAAAAAGTGTGTGTTTACAGAGAGACTATGAGAACTCAGAAGAGAGTTTTACAGTTGTGATGATCTCAGAATGGACTTTAAATCCAGCTTTGAACAGAAAACAGTCTTGTTCAGATCCACTCCAAAAACTGGAGGCTGTAGTTGCCCATGCTCACTAAAACTGATAACTATATCTGAATCCAACAGAATCTTTAAAATATCAGTTCAAGCAGAAACGAAGTGTCTGTGCTTGCCTTTCCAGATGCCCGTCACCATAATCAGTTTAACTCCTATACATGACTGGTAATTTCCTGTGGCACATGTGGTGTTCAGTTTAACCACGCTGCCATCGTTGAGCTCAAAGCGCGCATTCGCTGTGGTCAGGTTCCAGCCAGCACTGCCGGTGGCTTCCTCAAATGTGCATCTCATTTCTGGCACTGACAGGTAGCAGACTTGAGTCTGTGGGGCGTCTATGGTCACCATTCCTGTGTAAATATAATACACCAAAACATAATTTTTGGGAAGGCTGAAGCTACTGAAATCATGTTATCTTTAAAGAAAAAAGTGGAAAATGATGGGTTTACGTCTAAGGTTAGAGAGCACCCAACACTTTACGCTATACTGTGGGTTGTCAGGGACGTCCTAGCTTTTAATGGCCACATCTGACTTCTAGTAACTTTTAAGAGCTGGGGCAAAACAAGCCCCATGACATCAATCATCTGGAAGTCATTTATTTATTTATTATTTATTTGTCATTTACACTGTCATTTATTTCATAGCTTATGGCTTATGGCTCATCTACTGATGAGTTATTTTATTTGCAACTACCCCATCCCATTTCCTTTCAGCAGTGTTAAGCTGTGCTGATTGCTCACTGTCAGTCTTTACTGTGGCATTGGTAAACATCTGTCTGAGCAGCAATAATTAACTTTGGTAACATTTCATCTTAGACTTTTATGCTGTTTTCCAGTTGTAATTTTGTGTCATAATTTTGCTACGACTGTAAATAAATTCACTGGACTCACAGCAGCTCCAAAGACCCTTATCCCATTTCTAAATGCTCAAATCCCCCAGAAAGCTGCAGAGGCGATATGCAAGTTAGTAGTAACCATGTCACAGTCTTATAATAATTTGTCCTTAGTGACATAAAATAGAAGTAAACAGTAAGTTTTTACTCACCCAGAGTGTCGACATATATAGTAGCAGATAGAGCACTTTGCAGTCCGTTCAATATGTCTTGAAATTTAGAGGTGTTTAATCTGACATTGACAAGAGCCTCAAAGTCCATAATTTTTAGGTTGTTTAGTGATGGGTCTTGTCTGCAGATGAAGGGAAAGGTAATTTTTTTAGTGACAATGTCAGTGTATCAACTGGACACAAATCTGATACAGTGTTTCCAATGAACAGATGGACAGTATTATAATATATCAAACAACAAAATTAAAAAAGGACAGATTATTCAGACTGAGGAATTTTTTTTGCTCTATTACTTCACTTAGTTTATGTGCCACAAAATGGTACCACTCAATATTAGCGCTTCTAATGCCATTGCTGTAATAACAGCAATGCCTATTGGTCTGTCTGATAGCAGGTCCATCATTTCCCCGTGAAGTCCACAGACCTCATGAAATGTCTCTGGATTTAATTTAATTGTTTTTACGGCTGGATGCTATTCAGGAGTCTTTCAAGATGAATTTTAAATGCAATAATTGCTTCAGATTGAGTGTTTAGTGGCGAAACGAGACAAACTGCATGATGAATGCTTATTTCCCATTCACCTCACACAGGCTGGCCCCTGGGTCGTACAATGCCCAGGTCTGCATTAGTGAATGAGGCCCAATCTGAGCAACCACGACCCAAAGTGTCTCAGATTGTAGTCTGAGAGTGATAGCACTTCAGTAAAGGGAAACATAAACAAAGAAAACAGCTGTTGAGTTGAGCTGCAGCTCTGTAGAAGGCGATGGTGAGCAGAGACACTCATCACATGCCTGTGCAGAGCTACTGTATGAATTTCTGTGAAATGGTCAGCCGGTCAGATTTTACCTTGGGATGTTAGAACACTCACTGTCTTTGCATGTGTCATGTCACTAAAACTGAGACGGCTGAATTCGCCTTCAAGCCAGTTTGTTATTTTAGACAGACTGGGATTGGTCGTGGTTTGAAGATATTTGCTGACTGTAAGGGTACCGCTTTAACCTCGGTTGCTTATTGCTTAAAAACAACAAAAAAAAAAAACTTTTCTTTTCCTATTCTGTAGATCACCCAGAGTTAAATGTGCTGTGACACAATTCATTGCAGGACATTTTTGGCTAAAAGAAAGAAAGAACAAAAGAACAGCAAATCAGTTTCTTCGTAAAGTACAATACCTGGGACCAGTAACGTTAACATACACCAGGGCATTCAGTTGTTGGAATGCGGTTATCAGCTATGAAAGCAAAAAGCATGAAATTATTCATATTTGCCATTATAGCAAAGTGGAAAATGCATTAAGGAATAAAGAGTAGCATGAAGTTGATGATGAGATGTACCGTGGCTGAATTCAAGGTGCTAGAACTCTGCACTGATCCATTGATGGTAACTGTTGATTGCAGATATTACAGTTAGTTACAGTTCTGTTGTGAGTGATAAGCATGCATATCAGCATGAAAACAGCTGGAAAGAATCACATCAGGAGAGCTACCATTAACTGCAGGAACACAGACTGGTGTGGTGTAGGACACATTTTGTAAACAAAACGTGGCACTGCAGCAGTTGTAGTTGTAGCACACATCATTGCTCCAAAGATATCCCGTAGAGCAGCTGCAGTTGGACTGAGATCCAATAATGATACACTCTAGTGAAACAAAAAACATTTTTTTAGTCTTCTTAATTTTGAATGTTCATTGCAGCCAGTCTGTATCAGGGAAAAATTAGCATCAATCAATCAAATGGCATTTAGTTATGAAGTTGGTGCATGGAAATTGGATTTTCACAGAGACTTTTTAATAAAACTTCAAAAAATGTAATATCTTTAGTTTTAAGGGATACTTCACCATTCTAAATTTGTAGTATTTTCACATAATTCTATATGAGGTTAGCATCATTCACAAAGGAGTACTCACTGACAAACCTGACAAGTGATGCATTTGCTTGTTCACAGAAAATTGAGTCAAATCGTTTCTCAAAACATTCTGTAATTTTAGATTTTTTTTTCTGCGACTGTGTTTAAAGCCCAAAGAGCCGTGCCGACGGGTTTATCAACTGCAGCAGCAACATTTCTTTAAAATGCGGAAAAACGACAGTTTATTAAATGTGAATGTTTTCAAAATGTGCAAACTTATTTTTAAAATAGAAAAAAAAATGTGGCAGTTCAGAGGTATTTTTATTTGTTTACATAAGATCAAATTAGGCTAAATTTGACACCACTGTTCCAGTATCATCAGACCACAATAAATACATGAAATTTAAGAGTGAAATACACATTTATGTCTAAAAATTTGCCAGGTGTAAAATTTAAAAAAGATATCACTGCCTGAATTCAATTTAGCTTTATTTACGTCACACCAGTTCACAATATTTGAAGGTAAGATGAAAGAGAAGCCTGATGATGAACATACCTGCTACCATTTCACTGCTTAAGACGGTCACCATGTACGTAGCTCCACCACTGCCATTCACGGTGAGGCCACTTGTAATGTTCAAAGCTGACAGGACTGTCTGGGCTTCCAGGGTGACATTACTCTCCACCATCAGCTCAGCACTGTAGATATCTTCAACAACAACAGGAGACATGTGTATGTGGTTTAATGTGTGGTTTTTTTTCTGTTTTTAGCAAATTAAGTGATTTGAAAATGAACTTAATGCATACAAGAGCAGCTTCACTGAAATCATTGAGATGAGAGAAAATAACTTAAACCAAAGCTTATGTTAGCGATGTGTTAACATTAGCTCGGATTGACTGGATTTCACGCATTGAGGACGTACATGGTGAATTTTTTCTTCTTATTTGAAACACTAAATTATTATGTTTTTTTATTATCATCAAGTACGACCCCGATTCTAAAAAAGTTGGGCTGCTGTGTAAAATTTAAATTCAAAACAGAATGCAATGATTTGCAAATTTCATAAACCCATATTTTATTCAAAGAACAACACAGAAAATATATCAAATGTTTAAAATGAGAAAATGTACTATTGCAAACTAAAAACATTAGCTCATTTTGAATTTGATGCCAGTAAAACTTTCAATGAAGTTGCAACAGGGATGCCAGTTTGGCTCACTGGGCTGAGTTGGTGCTGCAAGGCTAAATGCTGTGGCCCACAAGCATCCAGTATTGGTTTTCAGCATTTCCCCTTGCGCACAGAGATTCCTCCCAATTCTTTGAATTGTTTGATGATATTCAACACTGTAGATGGTGAGATATTTAAAGTCTGCAATTTTACATTGAGAAACATTATTCTGAAACTGTTCCACAATTCGTACACATTTTTTTTCTTTTTGCAGATTGGTGAACCTTTGCCCTTCTTACTTCTGCCTTTCTAAGATTTTCATACCCAGCCATACCAATGACCTGTTTCCAGTTAACCCTAATTAATTAATCTAATTGGTTGCAAAATGTTCCTACATTTTGGTACCTCTTGCTTTTCCAGACTTTTCTTGTCCCGTCCCAATTTTTTTGAGATGTGTTGCTGTCATCAAATTCAAAATGAGTTCATGTTTTTCTTAAAATGGTACATTTTCTCAGTTCAAACCTTTGATTGTTTTCTATATTTTCTTGTGAATAAAAATATATAGGTTTATGAGATTTGCAAAAAAAAAAAAAAAATACATTTTACAAAGTGTCCCACTTTTTTCAGAATTGGATTTGTATTATGGCAACACTGACCTTCAAATCATTGATCACTAATTCCCCTCATCAAAATGATTATTTTTGATGGGTGAGGGAGAAGAAAGCTTAAATATGGTTCAAACAGATGATGCATTTGTATCACTGACTCCTGTCTCAGAGCTGTATGTGAACCATTGTTCTCGGTAAAAGCACACTTTGCAAGTTAAATAACCTTTTTCGTTTAGCACTAGAGCGTTATGGTTTGAGATTTTTAACAGTGGATTTTTGTTTTTAAATTCCCCCTCTGAGTGAATCCAGTAATGATGACAATTCCACTGGAAAAAATAGACCTTTATAAATTCTGGTGTGACCAGGACTTGTGTGCTATCTATAGACTTTTTAATGCTATTTTACTCTTAAATCACATTTTAGATGTGACGCTCACCTTGTGCAAGGACCTGCAAGGACAAAAAACAGGAAAATAACAAAATTAGTCATTGTTAATCTTTCAATTAAATAGTATAAATTGTATTGGAATATATGGATATATGGATAAATTCTATGAAAGTGATACATGATGTACAGTATTAAACAAGACTTTGATGCTTGAACAGAACTCGTCTATAAAAATATATGACATTAGACTAAGAAGGATCTTTACCTGGTAGTAGATGGACGCAGCTCCAATCAGAAAAATGAAAACCTTGGAATGCATTTTCATCAACTGCTCTAAAAAGCACACGAGTGGTGATGCTTCAGGAAAAAGGACACAGACGTGTGCATGTATAAAGTATACATTTCATGTGCAGTACATACAGTACCAGAAAAAAAAATAGTCAAAACACTTCTTTTTGAGCATTATGTTTTTACATATTCACATGAAAAAAAGTCTTAAAAGTGATAAAATATCAAATTAACACTGTTTAGTTTTCTAGATCAGGATACAGATTATATTCCATACATCATCCCTTAACAGAAGAAAAGACAGTGCAGCCAGTAAGCCAGAACTCACTTGTGCACGGTGCAGTTTTAAAAGGTGTGGACACACAAAGCACTAAACTGAAAAATGGTTACAACCTACAACACCAGCCACTCAGTTCAGTTACCGTGTTCTCCTCAGGATTACTGCCTCTGCCATTCTAAACCCAGTAAGGTAAAATTTTACACTTCAAGTAAAAATCAATTATCGTTCATTTACCTGATTTAACATAACAGAATATTATATGTCTCTACGGCTGCAAAATTCTTTACAGACTTTGGGAAACTGTGCCTATCTGCTCTCTGGATCTGAACAGCTCGTGCACGGCACAAAAGCACTTTTGTGTTGCTGTTGGAAAGAAAGTTGAGTAAAGCAATAAAAGGACAAATCTAAAAGATATAAGAGCTGAGCTGAAAGACAGCAAAAGACAATTAACTGAGTTAAGGACACGTGGAGAGTAGGGTAAGTATTTTGTTTAGGTTTGTTACTCTATGCATTTTTTTTTCACTCCAATCCATTAAAAACAGACTGATGTATAGCCTTTAAAAACTCTTGACGCAAAGCAGAAACAGTGCAGTGCAGGTCGGCTGTGTCTATGGCCACAGGATCTTATTTAAAAGAATGTCACCATAAAGTTTTATTGTCTTTTTATTAACTTTCTCAGTGTCACACCACTCATAAATTTGACCATGAGTCCTCAACTATTTTTGTCTTTCCATCACACTCTAATCAGCAGCTATCTGTTTCCCTTCTGAAGTACAGGAACCTCGTATTTAGCTAGGAAAAACCTTTTTGCATCACTTTGCATGTTGGCTGTGAATACAAACAAGTTGGTGGTTTTTGCTGCTTCTTTTAACAGCGCACTGTTCATTCCTGCCCACATCAACGGTAGTATAGCACCAGTGTGTGCAAAGGCCTGTTGATGCAATATAGTTTATGCCCACATCATTTTCTTGTTGTGTCATAGGCACAGCTGGTCTGTACAGGAACCAGAAATATTTTTGTTGTGAAAATCACCAATATTTATGTATCATAAATGCAGTTAGTTTTCTTCCATTCACTGCTATGTTCAAACCAGAAAGAGAAATCACTTTAAACTAAAAAAAAAAAACTAAATTAAACCAAACTAAACAAATAAAATAAAATCACTTACTCACTTATTGTGAATTCTTCACTATGAAAAATGCTCTCCACCTGATGATATGGCAAAATAGTTTAGTTCTCTGCTATTTGGCTTATGGAAGTTCCTGTTAACAAAACACTGGTTAAAGGGTTTCTGATCATGGAAGTTCTGACACTAACATTGTTATGCCCCATTAGGGTCAGAGGTGATATCAGATTAATATCTACTCCTTTTTATGGATTTTTGGATTGATATATCCAAATGGAATCATTTACAACAGCAAACTGAAAGGCTTCATTTGAAACATAAGAAACAATTAGTGTCCAATCTTGACTGGTACTGTATATGGCAAAAACAAGCCCTCACTCAAACTGGGTCAATTAAGACAGATTTTCCACACACGTCTGTTTTAAATTGGTTTTAATACTAATAATTTAAGAGTCAGAGTTGTGTGTGGTTCAGTCAGGTGGTAGTAAGAGCTCACCTCTGTTATCGTTTCTTTCAAAAAGACAAAATACATAAAAGACTCTTACCTTTCAACTGTACAGAAAGAAGGTGATCAACGATTCACTTTATTGCAATTAAAAGACAACACCCCATGTCTATCAGGCGCTCATCAGAATTCCAGTGAGAGTAAGTGAGGACAACTGTCATAAAACGCTGGATTGGGCTGGACAGAGGGTGTGTGTTAAGGATGGTGCATATGTGCTTGGGTGGGAGGGGATGTGTTACAGTGATGTTCTTGCTGTGGTTTGGAAAGACCATTTGCATTGATGGCATGTCTCCACATATGCTGGGCCTTTCAGCTTTCCATGAATATTTGTCTATCAAATCAAACAAGATCTCCTTCAGGAGGTCACAGTGCAGCTGCCCGTCTCAAACAAGTTACGTGGATAGCACACTTTGGCTAAATAGTTTGTTTTTTTTTACTAGCATTTTTACATACATCCATCCATCTTCTTCCTGGAGCCTACCCCAGCTGTCACAGGGTGAGATGCATGTAAAACAGAATCATAAAGACATTAAAAAAACTGCACTACTGTAAAGTACAGCTACAGACGACAAGTTAAAATAAAATCATGTTAAACCAACTTCTTCCACAGGACAACAAACTATGTTATGCGATACCTGAAGAGCTGGGTGAGATTAATGGATCAAGTAATATTTTTTTTTGCACACACACTTGTACACAAACACACACACAATCACTGATAAAAGGCTCTTTGCATTTTCTTATGACTTCCTTGCTGATTTAAATGTTTCAAATTAAGGCCTCGCAGTCATCAGGCCACGGGCAAGGAGGAGCACAATACACAATATAGGAAATATCTCTGATCTTCTATTAAAAGCACAAAAAATGATCAGAATCTGTATTTTGTCAGTTTTTATATTTCCCTGCTTTACTTCAGGATTGAATCATTCAAGCATAAAAAGACACCTAACTCAGACAACTTAGAAACAGACAACTTAGAATTATTTTTTAATTGTATCTTTAGGTGCTTTGTTGCTAGCAGCCTGTCAAAAAACACACACACAATCTGTTCAGATGAATCCATATTTCTAAATGCTAAATATAACATAGTTTGACAGACATAAAATCATATTTATGTAAACCCTGAGAAATCCATCTGAAAGTTCAGTTCAAATTGTCTACTTTGGCATACCTCAGCGTTTTCTCCCTGTTTCTCTTCTTTCCTTGCCCAATAATTTAATTCAGTCCACTTTTATTTATATACTAAGTATCCCAGGAACCAAAAGTAAGCCAGCAGTCTGAGAGCAAACAGCTCTATTGGGGTGATATGGTACCATGAGGTCTTTAAGATAAGATGGGGCCTGATTATTCAAGACCTTGTATGTAAGAAAAAGGATTTTTAATTCAATTCTGGATTTATTGCTTGATTTAATTCAATTTTGGAGCCAATGAAGAGAAGCCAATATGGGTCAAATATGCTCTCTCTTTCTAGTCCCTGTCAGTACTCTAGTTGCAGCATTTTGAATCAGCTGAAGGCTTTTTAGGGAGTTTTTAGGACAGCCTGATAATAATGAATTATAGTAGTCCAGCCTAGAAGCAGTAAATGCATGAATTAGCTTTTCAGCATCACTTTGAGAAAGGATGTTTCTAATTTTAGAAATATTGCGCAAATGCAAAAAAGCAGTCCTACACATTTGTTTAATATGTGCATTGAAGGACATATCCTGGTCATAAATCACTCTTAAGATCCCTCACAGTGTTACTGGAGGCCAAAGTAATGTCATCCAGCATAAGTGCACAAGTGTCTGGTTAGACACCATGTTCCTAAGATTTGTAGGGCAGAGTACAATAACTTATCTAAATTTAAAAGCAGGCAATTAGAGGTCATCCAGGTCTTTAAGGAAAGCATGTATACTGTAAATGCAGTTGGTCCTAGCACAGAGCCACATGGAACTCTCTAATTAGCCTTAGTGTGTGAAAAAGACTCCCCATTTACATGAACAAATTAGAGTCCATTAGATAAATATGACTCAAACCACTGCAGCACAGTACCACTGCGGTCACCCTTACTTTGAGATCTTTTTAGACGAGGCTTTGGCAAACAGTAGATGGATCACAATTGGACTGAAATCAGTTGCAAGACTTTTTAATGCAGTGATGAATCCAAACTTGAAAATTTTGATTGGCATCTTCGTCAGTATGTATGGAGGAGGTCAGGAGAGAGGCACAACAGTGAGTGTCAGCAGCCATCTGCAAAACACCGTGGAGGCTCTGCCATGGTTTGGGACTGCATTTCAGCCAGTAGTTGAGGGATTTTGTCAAAACTGATGAATGAAGAAAAATACTGTCAATTTTGATCTAATGGTAAATGGACTAATTCTTATATAGCACTTTTCTACTCTAACTGAGCACTCAAAGCGTTAAACAACACGTTTACATTCACCCACTCACACTCCAACGCTTGCGTCGGAACTGCCAACCTTCCGGTCAGTAGGTGGCCTGCTTAACCTCCTGAGCAACAGCCACCCCAATACCATGCAATACCATCTGCAAAGCATCTGGCTGGCAACTAACAATGATCTCACTGCCAGTTCAGCAAAAGCATATCTGAGTAGAAAAACATGACGGAACTCCATCAGTCATGAACGGAACAAGATGTAGTCAAAATCCAAAGAAGGGCTGTGAACGGCTTCAAAAAGTCTGGAGAACTGTTCCTGAAGAATACTTTAAAAAATTACAAGAAAACATAAGAGATTAGTGTGTTAAAGAATAAATGTGGTCATACCGAATATTGACTTTCAAATGCCTTACAACTGTACACACACTGCACACACTTGATTTCAATTTGTGATTGCACAAGTGTCAGTTAATCGCTGCACTCATTTCTTATCTTATAAAGGCTGACTCGTTTGCATTGTACTGTACATAGTTATAACATTACCCTGATAACTAGAACAGTTTAAATTCAGAGTTGTAAAGTATTAACAGTGTAAAATTCATATTTTGTTTCAAGGCTGTCATGAGATCAGATTTTAACTTCACCAAGCTCATTGTCAAAAAAATGTTATTGATAAATATGAAGAAAATTGGCAACAGTGTTTATCGTGCATTTTCTCTTTTTCAGTGAAAAGTAAAGTTCAAAACACAAGTTCATGGAGATGGTGAGAGAGTTTTAACCATGCCTGTACTGTCAGGAACTGGATGGAGGAAGGACTCATTTGCGGGACACAGAATCCAGAAAAGCAAACACTTCATTGTGAGGTAAATGTGAATTAGAAGAAAGTAAAGACAGTTTCCCTCTGGGGTCTCCTCTGGTACTGGGTCGGAGGATCTGTGGGAACACACACATACATGCTAAAACTTCCTTAAATCAAACATCTTCTGGAACAGGCTGGGTCTGCACAGAAACAAGAGTTACAGCAGGTAAGCTGAGCTGAGCTGAGCTGAGCTGATCTGAGCTGAGCTCTACGGTGGCCCTGAAGTGCAAACCACATCAACAAATCACTAGTCACAACTACAAATTTAAAAACACAACAACATATCCAAAACACTATGACATCTTACAAAAACACAACACCATTAACTAAGCACGCTTACAAATTACAAAAACACAATGACAGTAACAAAATGGAAGAGGTAGGTCCCAGTGGGAAAACCTGGGAAATCGCTGAATGGACGATGCCTCTTTTGGCTATATATATATATATATATATATATATATATATATATATATATATATACATATATAACTTCCTGGTTTGAACCTGGGTTTTGGGCCTTTCTGTGTAAAATTTGCATACTTTCCCAGTGACTACATGAGCTCTTCTCAGGTACTCTGACTTTCTGTCACAGTCCATGTATAGTAGGCTGAATGGTGATTTTAAATTGACTGTGAATGTAAGGTAGATGCTTCTTGAAAGAGACCTCAACCTGTTGTAAGGTGTCCGGACAACTCAAGGTGACTGCACAGGTTGCATTGTGGGAGACAACACAATATCTCCACACTTTCATGGTCTGAATTGGACTATAACTACAACCACAGCCAAACAGACTGCAAATAACCAATTTATAAATGCAGAGAGATTGTCAAAATGTTGCAATCAGTTTGAGTTAGTATGCACTGAAGAGCACAGATCTTCTGCATGTCTCTTTGCAGTAGGGGACTTGAAGCAGCTGGTTGCCAACTGGTTTCATTCTAGTTAAATTCCTATATAAAAGCAAAGTTGCCATAAGCCTGCATCACATTGCACTTAAATCTCAGTCCTGTGACAACTACATCAGTGTTTGTGGACGAACTGAATTCTTTTTCAAATCTATGAACTTCTGACTGGAATCTGAAAGTAAATATATCTGTAACAACTGGATGGCATGTAATTGTAACTGGATGCCATTCAATTGCAAACTGAAGGCAGACCGCTGTCACAGACTGATAGTACACTGACTCTGTCTTACACCCTTTGTTTGTGGCATTTTGATGCAATAGAGCTGATCCCCACTTTCAAATACACAAAATTTAAAGCAGTGATATACTGGTGTTTCACAAATTCAACACAGTGAAAACAGAATGTAGGTGCAACTGGCAACATTTAAAAATAACATCAGAAAAAAAAAAGCAAACAAAAAAAAAGAACAAGTATTAAGTGCTAAACAACCATGTGCTGTGTCCTCTGTTAGCCTGGAATGGAAGGTTTGCCCAGAACTTCTTTTACATAAATGTAATGATCTTATTTGCCATGTGCACTGTGCTGCTTTGTTTTGTACTCGCAAGATAAAAATATGTATATAGGCAAAATACCTTCAGCAGAAGGTACAGCATATTAAACATTAAACTCTGAAGCACAAAAGCTCACAGGTAATTTAGCTTTAATAAAGTTGGTGTTTGAATACTTATGTGGTCTAACTTTTTGTACATTATCAATTAATATAAAAGCTGTGCACCTGACTTCGTCCAGTTTTGTGCTACTGTTTCAGCGACACAAACACATATTTGTCTTTCTATACTAGCTTGAAAAAAACCTCACACCCACTTTTACTCCTACATTAATTCTAACCTTTAAATTATGTGGCAGCCTTCAAAAAGTACTCTGAGAGGTTCATAATATCATCCCCCGCAGAAAGGCCTGCACTCTCTAGATTAAAACTTGTAGATGTCACAGATTTCTAGTTAAATTGACATTATGACAATGTAAAAACACTACAGGCAAAAGCAAGGGTCTGATCAGTGTTGAATGCCACAGTAAGTATTTGACATACAGTGAGGCAGCAAGATGTTTGAATCTAGGGGACAGGAGCAGAAACAGAGGTCTTTTGCTGTGATAATCAAGGAGATATAATAAATAAGGATAATTCCATAATTCCTTAAACCTCCTTTTGTGTTGGAGTAAAATTTGGCTGATGGGACTTGTCTGAGTCTGTCTGTCATTTTGATGCCAACCCTTGAATAAACAAGTCCATTGATCTGTGTCGGAAAGCCTTGCTACGTTTAACTGATTTGATTTGCAAAGTAAAACAAAAGAAGAGCTATTTTGCATCTACTTCAAGGACATCGTTGCTTTGAAATTACACAAGTAAGCCCATTAGGTTTACTTTTCAAAACACATCATTAGTGTACTAACTGATCGTTTATGGATTCTGAACATTTTAATCATATATAACAACTGTTTATATAAAGATCCTCGTTGTAACACTGAGTTTCAGTGACTCAAATCTTTTTTATCTCAACATGTGTTCATAAGTTTTGGTTTAACAGAACGTCTTTTAACTATGTTTATTTTTTGAGTGAATAAAAACAGTCAAGGCTCGTGGTTTTTTTAAAAATTTTTTTTTTTAAATCTATCCCCCTCACAAACAACACATTCTGCAGATTTTCTGTCAGCCGAGGGATGAACTGACTAAAAAAGTTATAAACTTATAAACAAAGATGTCTGTTTCACTTACAGTTAAGGCAGAATTGTTGTTTGATTTTGGAATGGGGTTCAATGAGATACATGCAAAAATTTTAAAAATTTAACTGAAACTATTTTTATCTGTGAGAGAACTGTACTGACCTAAAACAATAAAAAAATAAAATAAAATAAAAATAGAATACTTAAATAATACAGCAAGGAAATATGTGACAACACTCAGGCCTTCCTGTTTTGACTGAGGCAGACTCAAACCAAGGCTCCTGCAGTAGCCTTGGGCATATGAGTCACCTGCTTAACCAGGTGAGCTATAGTGGCACGCGATGTTGTCTTTCAAATGACCTATGTTATTTACTAGTCATTAAAAGAGATATACTGGAACATTTAGCAAACACTGAAGAAATAAAATCAAAGGATGTTACACCTGCTGTGGTGTTGATGCAGAGAAGATAAGATACAGTAAACTGAGTGTGTGAGAGATCAGGTCAGACGTGCTTATCACAGCTAGGAGGTCATCAGTAGTAGGACTGTAAGAAGAGTTAAACCCCTGTCACACTGCAGAATCAGCTGTGTGTGGCTGCGGATGATGGTCCGCAACAGAAAATGCAGAAATTGTCCCCAGCTGAGGGCAAACTAATGCAGGTGCAGGTAATCAACACAATGAGTGAGAAAACACAAAACACAAACTAAACACAATCCACAAGAACAAATCGCACAAAAATAAAACAGGAAGTAAGAAGCAATAACTAAAAAGGAAAACGCAGACATGGAACTAAACTAAACATAGTGGAAAGACACAGAAGATTTCAGCAGGAAACACTGAGGGAATACAATGAGCAAACCAAGAAGATGGTGAATAATCAAAACTCAAAAATGCTGGAAAAGACGAAGGGCCATGACAGACATGGCACAGTTTCAAGATTCTCTAAAGCCACCATTTCTCTTGATTTGACCTGGAACAATCTTAGTATACAAAAATGTGTAGCAGCTGTAGAAAAAAAAAAGTCATTAAATTTCAGGCTAAAATATTGATATTTTAGGTATTTTTGCTGCTGTCAAATATCAGCATGGGATTAATTTGACCCGAACAGTATCTACAGGCTAAAACAAATCTCTTCTTGCTATTATTTTTGTGTATTACTTAAATAAATAACTGTGTAAGTATTATTTTGTGTTTACCAAGTGATTGTGTGTATTTGTGGTTGTGTGTACAGGGACACACAGTCACCTTGAGGTGACTGTTGTGATTCAGTGCTACATAATTAAAATTTAATTTAATTTAAACGGACGCAAGAAAAAGACTGAAATATCAAATCTTTTCATTTTTGGATATGATTGTGTTTCACTGAAAAAAACATGAAATCAGCTGTGATGTAAAAAAAACAAACATGTTTTTGCATTTTAGATTAAATCATATATAATTTAATTACCCCATACAGTTGGGAAATTCCTTTGTTACATAAGTTTAAAATTGTCATGGTCTCACTTTCCTTCATGTGCTGATGAGCCTTTTCTCTGTGCTCCCATTCCTGCTCAGTCTTTGGCTCCCTCTGTTGTGTGTGTGTGGGAGTGTCACATTAACTGTACTTGCATTGTCCCAGGATAGTCATGGCTTCTCCAGGCTCCTGCTGGCATGCTTAGGTCTCATTATCACTTAAAGACAATATTTAACTCTGGCTCACCTCTCCACTCATTGTTAGACTGTTGACCTCCTCAGTGTGGTACAGTAGAGTTGTTCAGGCTGCTGTTTAAAACTTACCTTTTGCCAAGCCTTGACCCTTTATTTACTGCCTTATCCTATTTTGTTCCAGGAAAGTTTTTTTTTTTAACCTGTCTTGTCAGACGGTGAAAGCAAGCAAATTATTGTCAATCCATGTTCTGTTGTGCTAAACACCTTTGCTGTCCCAAGAGGAGCTCTACTGTAGGCTCCTCTTGTTAGTTTCTTTCTTTTATTTTCTTTCTTTGTTTCTTTATTTACATGTTTAAATGGTATGGCCCCTCCTTGAATCGCCACCTTATGGTCTAAGTATGATTGAGGTGTGAATGAATGGTGCACAGAATTGTAAAGCGCTTTGAGTACTGTGAAAAGCACTATATAAGTCTAAGGCATTATTATTATTAAAAAAATTATGTTGGCCTGAAGGTGTTTGAGCCGAGAAAGAACCTTACCCATTTTAACAGCTTTCTTCAGGCTGTTGATGTTCCAGGAGATCACCCGAAGGCCATGGGATCTATCTGCCATGTAGATGTGTCATGGGCAATGGCACATAAGAAGTCACCAGAGCGTTGACTCCTGCCAGAACTGGACATGGGAGGAGGAGGTGAACTGGGTGAGAAAAAAGAACAAAACAAAACAAAAACACCACACACATGCACATAAACCCTGAGAGAATATTCTAATATTCCATAAGCATACCCTTAACCTAAACCCACCCTCATGTAGTCCAATAGGCTAAACCTCCAAACTGGACCTGTCTGGCCTATGAATTCTTGGGTACTCTCCTCCCATCCAGAGTATGGAGCCACGCAACCGAAGGTGTGGCCACTTCATGGGCCTTGTGGAGGGCCATTTGTGCAGCTGTTGGGTGCCTCTCAGTGGTAGCCAACATCTTGCATAGAGTATTGTGGACTAAGCAGAGTGGTTACTCCATTATGGCTTTCCCTCTGCAGGGTGTTCTTGGTGCCAGTCTTGCCAGTCTTGGTGCCAGTCTTGCAGTTTGCAGACTGACAGTCCCTCTGATAGTCTTGGCATTCACGTAGGGTCCTGACCTGGTTGGCATGTAATTATGTACATTTGTAAGTAGCTCGTTTATTTAAGCTGTGGTGGTTGGAATATTGGGCTGCAACATCTCCTCAGGGTGCCTTAAAGAGTTACTCGTACATATGGATGTACAGTATGTATGTTGTAATCTTGGTTCTTTGAATGAGAGACTATCTCTCTTGCTTTAAGGCCACTCAGAAATACATTCCCATTAAACGATCAGTGGCTTCACATCAGCCCAGCTATTTTATGAATAAGCTGTGGGGTGTCACCGTGCAAGCTGGAATGTCTTAAAGAAGTAACTGCAAATATGGTGAGCTCTTTCTTTGACCCAAAGCATGTAGAAAATTAGAAAGAAAAAATTGATGGTCCCAGGATATTTATATAAATATGTAGTAGATCTAAAAGTGGTAGGTCTTCAAAACCACAGCACACAGCAGCTACAAGAATGGACTATGGTCCTTCAGATTTGCACGAAATTATAGAAACAAATGTAACTGTTTTATTAGATACTAGCTCAGATCAGACAAATGAGCTTCTCACTGTTGTCATATTGTGTTGTTCTCTACAGTCTACAGGCTGTCTGTTCACAGAACCTGTAATATTATTTGAATGAACTATTATAGTGGAGCTTGAACCCACGATGTAATGTGCCATGCGTACTGCTGCATTTTAAGATCATTTGAACAAATCTGGCAGATTAACATAGTGTGTGAAGCTGAAACTGATATAAGGTTGGGATTTAAAAAAGACTTTAATTATAATTATGGAATGGAAAAGTTTAACAAATTCAGGACATAATTAGTAAGGGAAAGCAAGTGTAGATGCATTATTAAAAATGTATACACCAACAAAATTAAAGCATGTTGAAAGCTGTACAAAAACATACCACATATACGATGAACTAAATATACTTTTTATATCTGGTTTGTGCACAAATCAGATATAAAAAGTATATTTAGTTCATCCTTAAGTAGCCAGTTAACTGTGTTGTGGACTTTTACATATACATGCATATATGTGATATATGCATATATATAAAATCCATGAAGCAGAGGCGGTATATTTATTATACATTTATTTTTATTATTTATATATATTTTAAGGCTTTATAAACCCTTCCCACACTCCCATAAACCTTTCCCCCTCTCTTACTACAACTTGAATGATGAAGATGATGAATTTTGTAGCTGTGCAGTACTGATGGCGATGAAGGTGGTGTAGTATTGTCGCCCTCAGCCGTTACTTCTAATACAGAAATACCTACATACCGCAAAATCCTGCAATATTGTGAAAGCTCCACGAGCCAGAATTAGTAATATTTTTTTTTTAAATCCGCGATACAGTGAAACCACAATAAGTGAACCACAATATAGCGAGGGATGACTGTATATATATATATTACGTTATAGTTTAAGTGAAATCTCTCAGTATACTTTATTGCAACCTGTATAAATGCAAACACTACAAACACACACAACCACAGGCATATATTGCAAGTGTAGTTACTCACTTTCACACTGAATATTGAATCTAACTGCTGTTCTTATAATATGTACACTCCACTCCTTCATTCTAAAACAATAAACCATAGATTGGTAAAATCTATTACTGTAACTACAACTCTGTGCTGTGTTGATAATCATCAAGCTGTTAAATTGTACTGTGATGTTTAATTTTTTGAGATATGTTTGTTTACGTACATAAACAAAAAGGAATAATGTTGTCTGGATGACTTGTAGAGTAAGATACATTCAAAAAAGATAACAAAAAACACAATACAATGAATGTGATGATGCCAACATTTATGAAAATGAAAATATTTTGCTGGTGACACAATTTTTACCTTTATTCATTTTCTTTAAATGTCAAGTCAGATTCTTCCTGGATTCAAGACTATAATTAAGATATAAATATAACTATCCCAGCTGAACTTATTATTGCTGTGGGGAAGAAAAAAATAAAACATAAAAAATGCCAGACTTTCTTTTTGGTTGTCGAATGACCACAGTTATCTGAACAATTTATGTGTTGCTTGCAGAATGGAAATCACTGGATGCACCAGAAGACACATGGTAGCCATCTAAAAAAACAGAGCAGCATGAGTTAGTCTGGCAAAACAACACAACAGCAAATACAGCATTACAACAGGAGGCTGCAGATTTGCATAGCAATTAAAGTAAATACAAAAAAAAATGTTTATTCTGTGTTAATCTGCTGATGTTTAACAGTTAATGATTACCACGGAAGCCATCTTTGTTAGCAGGTTTATGGCAACCCATCCAAGAATTAATTTACGTGTTGTACTGCCCGATTAAGATACAAGCACACCTAACAACCCAATAGCGACTTCTTTCTTTTCTTAATTGTTGTTTACCTCTTCCACGTCTCAGGTTCCTTAAAAATCCAAATCCACTTGATGATGAGTTTCCAGGACTGGTGGTCTAAAAAAAACCAAATCGATCCACAGAAAACAAAACAAAACAAAACATTTGAAGGGACAAATTAACTGTTATCCACAAAAAGGGAAAGAAAAAGAAACATGAACACATAGAGGAGAAAACTGTTCTTACCCCTGTCCCACTTCTGCTGCTGGAAAGTTGTGACAATGCTGCTATTTCTGACCGCACCTGAAAAATGAAAGAACATTACAATTAAAGTCAAATATAATGTGAAGTTATGTTTTTTCATGTTGTTCAACACTAAATGCAAGCCATCTTTACCGTGCTATTTTGTGTCCATGTGTGGAATATGAACATATACATATAACTGTATTTAACTAAGTATGGGCCATTCAGCTGTTTGCTTCTTTCAAGTAGTCATATATATGTGCTCACAGAGAAGCTATAAATTGACAATAAAAGCTAGATGTGGACTTTAGTGTAGTATTATTATAATTCATAATGCTTTATGTGTAAACCAAAACATAAATTGTATCACTTAAAATTGATTTTTAATGTATGTAAATGCTGCAATTCTAAAAAAAAAGCATTGAGTCATATATTAATTATTAGCTACATATTCATTAGAGAACTGAATTGTATCTTGGAGTAGATTTTCCTGTAATTAACTTGATTTAAGTTTGAATACTGAGCTGTACATACCTGACGATCCAACAGTGTTCCAAACACCAAAATAAAGAAGCCCTGTTTAAAGACACACAGTAGTGTCAGATATAAAGAATTCAGTGGTAAAAGCTGCTACTACTACAATATACAGATCAGTAAAAAATGAATTTGTACCTGCAGTGAATTGAAGAATGCAAATGCAATATGGAGTCCTCTGTTTGTTGGATTAGCCAGGATTCCAGCTCCCAAACTCCAAGTTAATCCAAAGAATGGTGTGAGCACAGCCAAACTCTTTGCAATAACCACTAAAACATGCCTCTCATCTCCTTGTGCAGCATTCGCCCCGACCCTTCTTCTCACAATTTTGTACAACACCACAACCAGGATACTGAGGTTTATGACCACTATTAAAAGTGCAGGAATCACAAATGCCAGTAGAGCCTTGGTCTTATCCCAGTTGAGCCAGCAGATTGTATTTTCTCGGATATATCCATTGCCAGGTGCAGTTGCAGCAATAGTTACTGTTGCAATGATGAGAGGAGCCCCGTAGCCTAGAATGAATCCAATGGCCAGCATAGATGCTTTAGACAAATCCCCACCGAAGACATTAGTTGTGCGGTAGAGCAGCAGCAGAGCTGAGGCCAACATCCAGAAGAACAGGGCTAGGTAGAAAAAGTGGATAAAAAAGGTAGCTGCAGTGCATGCTGGGGCGTTTTTCACTTTTGCATTTGAAATGGCCGCTCCAATTATAAACCAGATGTCTGCAATCAGGAGAGACACGGCAATGTTGACAATGGAAACATGACGCAAGTACGAAGTTTCATTGGTTCTGATCTTTCTCCATATGAGGGCTTCAATGATAAGACATATGACCAAGGAACCCATGGACAGACCAACTCCAATGTAGGTTATAATGTCCAGATAAAGTTCCTCTGGACTGTTTGGTGACATGAGGATAGAGAATGAGGTCAGGTGGTTGCAGCTGCAGGTCACAGTTCCAGTTTGGTTTACGTTTAACATGACCTCACAGCCCTCATTGTCCCATCCTCCAAGACCATCAAAGAGGCTGAAGTTCCAGAAGACACATTGAGGGTTCCCCAGTGTAGAGTTTAAAATATCAAATGTGAGAGAGATATTATTGATATGACCACTGGACTGAACAAGTGCAACCCTGCCATTTATAGAGTTGAGTGATGAATTAGCTTGATCTCTTGCAGGGAGTACATTATCCATTGAGTCAAATATTATCGTAGTGATTGTTTTATTTTCTCCACCAGCCTCTATTTCTATTGCCACTGAAGAATTAAACGCAGCATCAAAAGTGTCTGTAAAGGTAGTTTTGTTTAACAGAATGGATGGTGTGACAATATTAGAAGCGCTATTGTTGAGTTGACTTGTTAATATCTCAAGAGACTGCAGGAATGATGAGCTGACACTTTGAGCTTTGGAGTTGTTATATATGTTTCTGGTATCATTGGTGTTCAGAAGGTCCCATGATGGTTTTGTTTTATTAAGGGTGAGAATCCCTGCAGTTATCAGGATATTCTAAAATAAAAGAAAATAAGATATTAGGTCCAAAAATTTGATATTAAGAATGTGAAAACCTCAGAAAAATGTACATACCTCCATTGAATCTCTGTCAATCGAGATATTTAATGATGAAAATTTGTTGGCTACATTGAAGAGAATTTTGACAATCGCCTTAATGTTAGGAGGAGATTCAACCACTTGATCAGTTAAGTTGACAGTGACATTTTTGAGCTGCTCCAAAAATACTGGCAGTGTCGTGGCAGTCAAGAACTGTGAAATTTGAAGAAAAGATGAGCATCACGTTAGCTCCATTTAGTAATATTTTCCTTTAATGTGTCCTTAATCCAATAAACAGAATTCAAAATATAATTAACAAAGAAAAACATTAGTACACACTTTCCTCAAATAGATCCAAAAGCAGACGTGCAGGTCATGTCTGAGACTGGGAGAACCTTTTTTTTTCCCAACACATCAGTGTTCCTTGTTCAGGCAGAAACATCCAGAGAAGAGCTTTGAATGTCCTTCAAGAAGCCTGGAGAACTGTTCTTGGAGACTAAAAGAAATTTCAGAAAGCAGCCTCAGAGAGCTCAGGCTCTGCTGATGAATAAAGGTGGTAATACCAAATTCTGACTTTTGAGCTCTATTTTAACTTTAACTCCACAGCTTCTCCAGACCTTTTCACATCTGTCAAGTGTGCCCAGGGTGAACCTGCTCCCATCCCTGAAAAGCACAGGGCACCTTTTTTCTTTTTTAATTTATCCTTTATTTATACAGGTAGTCCCATTGAGATTCAGTGTCTCATTTGCAAGTGAGACCTATTTTGACAAAAAGTTTATTTATTTTTTTCAAGTTTATTAGGTGGACCTGCCAATTCTGGTATTCTGTGATATAAGCCTTCTATGCCTAGACTCCATGGTACCAGGCACTGAGCACAGGGCCCAGTAGAGGACATTGGACCCTCATCAGCCCTGTCCAGTTCTCCTAGAGTAACTGCCTGTCTCCTGGAATCTCGACCATGCTTGTGAGACTGTGCTGGGAGACACAGCAAACCTTTCAATGGTACCAGTAGTACATATTGATGAGCCATCCTGGTGGACTTAGACTACCTGTGCAACCTCTGCAGGGTCCAGGCTTATGCTACCAGTAGTGACACTGACACCAGCCAAATGCAAAACTAGTGAAAAAACAGTCAGAGAGACATGTTTTTGGCACTGTGCTCATAGCTTTGAGCCATTCATGCATACCAATTACCCACTAATTCTTACAACATCTCCCTTCGCGTTCCAAATAAATGAACAGTCCTAGCAACTATCACAGCCACATCAGGTGCAAATCAGTATATTTTTTTAGTAAATCGCATTTCACAAACTTTAGTAAAGCACCTTTCTATGATTTACAGTGGTGTGAAAAAGTGTTTGCCCCCTTCCTCATTTCCTGTTTTTTTGCATGTTTATCACATTTAAGTGTTTCGGAACATCAAACCAATTTAAACAATAGTCAAGGACAACACAAGTAAACACAAAATGCAATTTGTAAATGAAGGTGTTTATTATTAAAGGTGAAAAAAAATCCAAACCATCATGGCCCTGTGTGAAAAAGTGATTGCCCCCCTTGTTAAAACATACTATAAATGTGGGTTTTCACACCTGAGTTCAATTTCTCTAGCCACACCCAGGCCTGATTATTGCCACACCTGTTCTCAATCAAGACATCACTTAAATAGGAGCTGCCTGACACAGTAAGGTCCACCAGAAGATCCTTAAAAGCTACACATCATGCCGAGATCCAAAGAAATTCAGGAACAATTGAGAAAGAAAGTAATTGAGATATATCAGTCTGGAAAGGGTTATAAAGCCATTTCCAAAGCTTTGGGAATCCAGCGAACCACAGTGAGAGCCATTATCCATAAATGGCGAAGACATGGAACAGTGGTGAACCTTCCCAGGAGTGGCCGGCCGCCCAAAATTACCCCAAGAGCGCAGCGACGACTCATCCAAGAGGTCACAAAAGACCCCACAACAACGTCCAAAGAACTGCAGGCCTCACTTGCCTCAGTTAAGGTCAGCGTTCATGCCTCCACCATCAGAAAGAGACTGGGCAAAAATGGCCTGCATGGCAGAGTTCCAAGGAGAAAACCACTGCTGAGCAAAAAGAACATTAAAGCTCGTCTCAATTTTTCCAAAACACATCTTGATGATCCCCAAGACTTTTGGGAAAACATTCTGTGGACCGATGAGACAAAAGTGGAACTCTTTGGAAGGTGTGTGTCCCATTACATCTGGCGTGAAAAGGAACACTGCATTTCAGAAAAAGAACATTATACCAACAGTAAAATATGGTGGTGGTAGTGTGATGGTCTGGGGCTGTTTTGCTGCGTCAGGACCTGGAAGACTTGCTGTGATAAATGGAACTATGAATTCTGCTGTCTACCAAGAGATCCTGAAGGAGAATGTCCGACCATCTGTTCGTGTACTCAAGCTGAAACGAACTTGGGTTCTGCAGCAGGACAATGATCCTAAACACACCAGCAAGTCCACCACTGAATGGCTGAAGAAAAACAAAATGAAGACTTTGGAGTGGCCTAGCCAAAGTCCTGACCTGAATCCTATTGAGATGTTGTGGTATGACCTTAAAAAGGCCGTTCATGCTCGAAAACCCTCTAATGTAACTGAATTAGGACAATTCTGCAAAGATGAGTGGGCCAAAATTCCTCCAGAACGCTGTAAAAGCCTCATTGCAAGTTATCGCAAACGCTTGGTTGCAGTTGTTGCTGCTAAGGGTGGCCCAACCAGTTATTAGGTTTAGGGGGCAATCACTTTTTCACACAGGGCCATGATGGTTTGGATTTTTTTTCACCTTTAATAATAAACACCTTCATTTACAAATTGCATTTTGTGTTTACTTGTGTTGTCCTTGACTATTGTTTAAATTGGTTTGATGTTCCGAAACACTTAAGTGTGACAAACATGCAAAAAAGAGGAAATGAGGAAGGGGGCAAACACTTTTTCACACCACTGTATTAAAATAATCTCTTCCCAAAATTGCGTGCTCTGAAAGGGAAACACCCATAAATGCATAACACCACCTACAAAGCTGTGTCCTTTTGTTTGTGTCACAAAACCGACCCTAGACCTTCATAGTGAATACTGAAAGTAGCTTTTTAATGGAAAAAGAGTGTTTCTGTTTTGGCACAGACCATTAGTAAATCTGTCACTTAGTGTGTCCTTAATCTAACCAATGATTTATGAATTGTTGTTAGAAACACCTGGAGCTCTGGGTTACCTGAGACTCATCAAGCAGCTGCTGAACTGGAAGCAGGATGCAGTTGTCTTGTACATTTCCGAAGTTACGATTTTCCATACAAACTGCAGTTACTTCTCCCACCTTGTTTGGTCCCACAATTTTCAGATCACAAGACACTGCAGCTTTGTCACCTAGATTTCCTTTACCAAATGTTTTATTTTCACAGTAAAAGGCTAGACACAAAAGAAAAATCTGCAGTTTTTATATGTATTTCATATCTTATGTATGAATATATGTATGAAGGTATAAAATAGTAATACTCACAGTCTGTGGATAACTGCAGCGTTATATCTTTTGTAAATACAGGGTTGGTGTTTGACTGACAGGTGAAAGTCTTTTTGTCTTTTTTACAATCTTGAGGGATTTTATATGTAGAGTTAATCACATTACCAGTGCCTAAACAACAATAACAAAAACAATTAAAAATTAAAGTTCCAAGTAGCGGTAAAAGGTCCTCATCGCCTTCGAGCTGCTGCTCATGCAATATTCTTTGATCAGATTCATAAAACCAGAAAGTCATCATCATTATAGAGACGTGTGGCAAATTTCATAAGGTTCTAAACTTTTGCAGGCCTTTTACAAGCACTTCCTTTTTCATGGCTAAGCAGCATGCCATAAGGGGCTGTTGTTAAATGAAAAGTCATAACTGTCATGTGAAGTATCATCAACATCTGAACTTCCCACAGACCACTTTTAAGTTGGATGCAATAAACTTGGAATCAGAAGTACATTTAAGTATACTACATCACATTTTGTGTTGCCAGTAGGTGGTGCTCTAACAATCACTGTGCATATGCATATCAATGTTTTCAGGATGGAGCTCTTATCAAAGCAGTGACGTTTGGTGCAGATTGGACAATGTGTTACTGAGTTAGAGCAAGTTTATGCTTCTTGATGAGACAAGGAAGTTAACTACTGTATGGAGCCAATGTCACACCCCTTCACAGAAACGCACAGTTTTTGAAAAGAAGTAACCAGAATGCTTTAAGTCTTGTGACCAAATTTAAGATGTCTCAGTGATTGATTTTTTTTAATCAGGTTGTACAAAGTGTTCATGCCAAATTTCACACATTTCTGAGAAATTAAGCATTTTTCTCTGTATGCAAATTTTTGTTTCATTATGTAGGGGGTGCTATTGCAGCACTTGTCATTGTTTCTCCATTTATGGACTCAGGCTGGGTCTGTACATAAGTGATTCAAATTTAGTGCAAATCAGAAAAAGCATGTGTGAGTGATAACAGGAAAGGTAAGGCTGTAAAACCCCAAACAAAGACCAAATTCTGCGCCCTCCTGCAACAAGACTGTTTAATACTCTTCAAAACCTTCAAAAGAATTTCTCGCTCTACTCTCGAACGCTCTAGGAAGAGTTTGTTCAGATACGAGATGTGCAAAAACCCTGACTCAGCAAGGAACTGCGTCCTGCTCAACATTGACGCATATGGTGTGTTTTTGAGTATTTCTGGCTAACAATTACAATAGTCTCCTCACCGGTCCCTTTGGGTTGGCTCAGGCCTAAAAAAACCCTAGAGAGTTATGTGGTATCAAGATTCAACAATTAAAAATATTAATCACACTTAATATGTTTGAGCAAGAGATATGATATAAAATATTGATCAATAGCAGCAATAGCATTTCGTTGATATTTTTTGTGACAGATTTACCTGCTTTAGGATCGTCCAGAAACGTAACCTGGTACCCATCACTGACACTGCACGTCAGATTCACTTCTCCATCTGTGCACCCCACAGACTTTATGATCGGTGAGACTGTGATTGTGGGTTTTTGTTTCAGAGTGAAGGACTTTTCAGCTTTCTGTCGAAAAAATGATTTGTCCTTTGCACGAATAAGCCTGCATTCATAACTTCCTGAAATTAAAGGTGATTATCATCAACATATGAAACCAACAAAAACAGTGTATAAGGAATAACAACATAAATGTGCATCATATTTTTTACATGAAATTTTTGGAATTCTCCTGGCATTCCTCCCCATACACTGACAGCTAGGACAAAACAATAACGTCTGATATTGAAATGCCAGACATTCATTTGTTGAGTAATGGACAGTTTGCAAGTTTGCTATCAGATTAGCTTCTCACTTGCATTTACAATTTTTCTTAACTGCTTTGGCATATTTCTCCTAAAGTTTTTAAAATTCTCAGCTCTGAGGATGCATTTCCTAAAACAGCTCATACATAAAACACTAATAATCTCTAAATGATGATGTCAGTAACGCATTACTCTAATCTACCTTTATTTTTTGGTAATGATTTATCTAACATGTTAGTATTTGCAGTCCAGTAATCAGATTAAAGTATCTTATCCAAGTCACTGTGCGCTATTTTTGTCATTTTTCTTAGTAAAAAGTTCTTCTTGCATCTCTGAGGGTCACGTCTGGCCTCTACGACAATTAAGTAGTGTTTTCAGCATGAGGACATTAATACAACACTACGACACAAATGTAAACAATGAAGGGAGGAGAGAGATGCACATGTTCTAGTTGGAAATACAGGCACTATATTGAGTTTGTGTCAGCTAAAGATGACAATAACGATGTTCGTTGTACACTCTGTGCTAGCTTCAAAAACACTTCGTCAAATTTGAAAAACCATTTGGAGTCGCAGCACGGCAGTCACATTTAAAGAGCAATACCCACCAGCTGGTGCGAAGCAGAAAGCTGCGACTAAGGCATTTTCTATCTATTAACACATTGTACTGCACTGCATGTTTGCAAAATGTACATGCCACCACACTGTACACAGTGGCAGTGGAGCAATTTGTCATCTGAACTGCCGGTTTTGTGCCAAAAAGTGATTTCCCGTATTTGCCAAAAAAATTATTGCTGGTATTTACGTTGTTGTAAATGGCTTGTTGACCTATAATCTGCCAAGCAGATCTCAAACATAATCTCCCATGAATGATATCAATTCATTTTGAGTCATAAAGAACATTTCTGTCACAAGGTAGAAGTTGCAACAAAGTCACACTTACAGAGCAAGTCCCACTTTGTCGCTAAGCCTTTTTAGACCCCCCCCCCCTTCGACTTTTGTTTTTCCAAAAGGCAACTAGCAACAATTGTTGCAAAATTTCTGATGTCACCGGGGACTTTTGGAGAGTTTTGGAGATATGTCGGTGTTGTGCCAAAAAGTGATTTGCCAATTATTTTTTTAAAAAGACTGATTGTATTTCAATTAAATTTTGGCCTAAAATCTGTTAAACATCTCTCTGATGAATGATATTACATCATTTTGAGCAAGATACAACACTCCTGTCATAAGGCAGAAGCTGCAATCACTGCTTGGCAAAGTGACTTTCATATATTCTTTTTTAATGAGGTTAAAAACTATCATTGACATTAAAAATGTCTTTTTTTCTGAGAGATCTGGTCAAGAGGGCTGCAGAAATTGCAACAAACATTACTTTACAGGTCTATAAAGAGTAGCCAAAAAGGACTGGATTAATTATAAGGTAGATACAATAATGCAGAGTCACAAATATATTTGCAAAACAAGCATTTTCTTCATTTTATATATAAGCCGTTGATAAATCCTGTGAACCACAGTCTATTTGATATAAACAAAGATAATATATAACACATCAGAAATCACTTTTTGGCACAACACTGAAAGACCTGAAAACTCGAGGGGACAGTGATTCAGCCTTTAGCGACTTCTAGTGACTTTTAACACAGTCGACAGTATGTTTTCTTGTACAGAATTTGGCACAAATTATTTGCGTGGATTACGTTTTTTTTCTCCCATGTGACTTTTGACTTAAATATAATTCCATATTCGTCTTATCCATAATTGGAATTTGCAGTTTTCCAGTCATTAAAACAACAACTTTATGTCTTTGGGGGGAGGGGCTGGATCAGAAACAAACTGACAGGTCACATGCAGACGAGCAGGCCAGGCCCACGTGGAGAAATTTTCATTTTAGACTTTACGACTCATTTTATTTCTCCCTTTCATAAGGAAACTATTTAATCAGTTGAAATTATTGAATTTTGAATTTTTAAAAAAAGCGGTACAAATTTCATGCTCTTTCAAGCATTATATCCAAAATTCAAGTGCTTTTCAAACCTTCAAAAGACAATATTTAAATTCAAGCATTTTCAAGAATTTGATGTTTCTGTGTGCTTTTATGTTCAAGTCTTTATTTATATTGGTAAATAGAGTGCACTCAGCATGATTTATGAAGGGCTTACATTTAATATTAAGAAATTACCTGTTTTGCAAGAATCTTTAGGAGTCTGTGTTATTGTACCTACATCATAATCAATCTTTTTATACAATAAAATATTTTGTATTAAATACAATAAATGCTCTGCTGTACACTATATAACATTCTAAAAGAGGTCATATATTGTTTTGGCAGTCTAAATTATTATTTGAGAAGTGAGCCAAAGTAAATGAGAAAAACTGTATACTGGAACACTGGTGTTCCCGTCATCGGCCTCTTTTTAGAATCTGCTGTCATCCTTAAACTACTCGTAACAACACATAGAGGTTCTCACCTTATGTCTTAAAGTTCTGTCTCTACCAATCTGTCTCTTACCATTGTCAGAGCTAATAAACCTTGATATAATTAAGTTTGAAATTCCATCCTTAGTAGAAATTCTGTGTTCTCCATCTTCAATAATGGGCTTCATATCACGACTCCATTCTGCTCCTGAGACTGGGCCAAACTCAACTGGAGGAGGGCCACAAGTTATAGTCTCCGTTTGCTCATAAAATCCATCATTTGGCATAAATGTCAGGAATGTTGAGGCTTTAGGAAATGGACATAAATGTCACGCAATCATTAAACAACTATCTGTACCAATTGGTAATAGATATTTAGAACATTTTTAATGAAAACATAAATGTAAAACACTGCCTTACTCTCATATATAATCGAGTATGTTTCTGCCAGTTTATTAATTATTCCATAGTATAGTGCTTGAAAGTCTGGTGTAGTAGAAGAGGGAGCAGTAACTTGATATTCAGCAATGGTACTTCCACTCCTGCAGTAGAAAATTTAATTCCAATGAAAATCCAACCACCAACAAAGGTGTCAACAACTCTCATGCTTCTACCCCTCCCAGTCTGAGTATTTATTGTATTTATTGCACTACTGGACCACTTTCACTGCACCCCCCCCCCACCACCACCACCACCACAGTGTATGCACTCTGTACATACACTGCTCATGTACATAGTCTGCACTGCTCACCCCCCCCCCCCGACTAAGTATTTTATTGTACTTCTGTATATTTTTTTTTTAGCAATTATTATAAACTGGCAGAGTAAATGGTAAACCTTCTGATTAGTAGGTGACCTGCTCATCCTCCCGAGGCACAGCCACCTGCAGAGTAGGGTGCTGGATTTAGGATGTTCTGACTCTCTTCCCTCTCTTTGTTACCATCTGACTACAATTCACCAGTCTGGATGACATTCTGATATCATTGCTGTAGATCCTAGTGGTGTGGATTAGTTCTTGTTCACTCCTGGCATACAGCCTCATGCCATCCATGTAGAGGAGGTAGCTGATGTATTCTCATTCTGTAGTCGGTATCTGTAGCCAGTCTTGTTAATGAGCTTACTGAGGGGGTTCAGACCTACGCAGCACAGCAGTGGGAACAGAGTATCTCCTTGGTAAATCCCGCACTTGATATTGACTTGTGCAGTTTTTTTTAAGTTGGCCTCTAGTGTTGTTTTCCACATCCCTACTGAGTTCCTGATGAAGGCTATAAGGATCATGTTGATCTTGAACAGTTCTAAGCATTCTATGTGTGAGACATTCAGTCACAGGCTTTCTTGTAATCAATCAAGGGGGTACACAGGTTGGTCAGTTTGGTCTTGAGTATTGATTAACTGCTTTATTTACCAGTAGCTGGTGTTTTGCTCTTCTGGTATTTTTTTGCCAATTCCTTTCTGGGTCCCACTCATGTATTGAGGCACTTGCCTGTTCATTTTGGCCACAATGAAGCCTGACAGGAGTTTCTATGTTATACTGAGGCAGGTTATTGTAATTGTTGGGACTGGTCCCTTCTGAGATCCTTGGGGAACAGGACTGTCCAGCCTTTGGTGTGCCATTCTGGATGCATCTTATCCATTAGCAGCTAGTTCATTTGTGCTGCCAGGCGCACATGGCGGGCTGTCAACCTCTTTAGCCAGTAGGTGTGAATCATGTCAGGGCCTGTGCTATCCAGCCCTTCATATGTGAGACTCTTTTCTGAATGTCTGCCACTGTGATGGTTACTAGAGCCTGTTCAGGAAGGTTGCTGTGCTCTGCTTTTAGATCCACTAGCCACTCAGCATTGTTGTAGGCCCGGGGGCCACATCCGGCCCTCGGACCCCCTTTGACTGGCCCATTCCCCGACTGATTCAACGTAAGCCACAAAAATGCATTTAAATGATATTTACTATGAGTTTTAAAAATTCCCACCCTTCCTCTTGTACTTGAACGCACTGCTCCTGGTATCGTAGCAACGCCAGCCCAGAATACTCCACAAAAAGATGCCACTGACAGGTCAGAAACGTAAAATTGACAATGAAAATCGCCTTTTTAGAGGAACCTTTAATTTTACAGTTAAATGTTCACTTGGTGCAGTTTCTTTTGTTGAAATATTTAATGCACTGCCTCAGCTGGCCTTTCTAGTTCAGCAAATGCACTTTTGCAAATACATCTAAAATGTTATAGAAGACTTTACTGTTATTATTTTTTGTTAAACATGTGTGGTGAATAATGTCTTGTCAAAAATATTCTGGTCAAGGTTTGGACCAAATGTTCAAATTTTAAATGCACTTGAATTATTTTGCTCATCAATAAATGATGCAGTATAAAGTCTTTATTGTGAATTACTTTATTTATTTTTATCATTTACTTCAGGTGGTAGCATATTTAGAGTTAAGTCTCTAGAAATAATATAAGTAGGGGTCTTTGGCCCAGTGGCATCTCAAAAATTTCAAATCTGGCCCAGAAGAATAAAGTATTTGAATAGGCCTGTTGTAGGGTGTTATATCCTTCTCCCATCTCCATCTCCAGCCTCTGTGGGGATTCTGTTCTCATATTGTTCCCCTGCCACTGAGAGTACACCTTGGATGGTTCAGTAGTGAACATCTGGTTTATTTTCCTGGCTTCTATCTCTCTGGTATACATCTTCAAGCAGTTAAACCAAGGCTGTGAGTCTTTGCTTGGCAGTTTCTAAGACATCAGGTATGTACAGCTTGCTATACTTCTTAGGCACCCCTTGCTTCATCACACCTTTCTGCAGCTCTGATAACTGGCTAACTTTCCTCCATGCAGCCTAGATGTTTGCCTCTAGTTTTCTTTTCAAAGGAAGGTACTGCTCCTTGTGGCTCCTTGATGGTCGAAGTAGGGATCGTCCTGCATTCGCATCCTGTAGTAGACTGTCAGAGGGCATTTCATGTAGTCTTGGTAATTGGCCTCAGGGGGTCCAGGTTCCCAGCTTAGCCATAATTTTATCTTTCAGGTCAGCTGCTCTGCTATTCGAAGTACCAGTTCTTATTGAGGAGTGTGGGTATGATGATAAAACCCCTTGACCTGCCATCCTGGCTCCGCCTTGCATTTGTCTTGTACCTAGTCAGTCTCTAGTTGTGATAGCAGTTGCTTCTTGTGGATATTGGAACACTAAACTATGAGTTGTTTTGATGTCAGTCTGGTTTGTCAGTCTGATTTGGTTTTGAAGAGTCCATAGGTCCCACATCCTGTGCCATATTCCATCCACTCTCTTCCGCTTATCCTGTTCAGGGTCGTGTGGGGGCTGGAGCCTATCCCAGCTGACATACTGTGAAAGGCAGGGTACACCCTGTACAGGTTGCCAGCCTGTCGCAGGGCCAACACAGGGAGACAGACAACTATTCACATTCACATTCACACCTCTGGGCAATTTAGAGTGACCAATTAACCTAACCCCAGTAACTGCAAGTCTTTGGACTGTGGGAGGAAACTAGAGTACCCGTAGGAAACCCGCGCAGACACAGGGAGAACATGCAAACTCGAAAATAAAAAGGAGAATGTGACCTACCGCAATGTAATTAATTGTGCATTTACACCTTTCTTCTGTCCTTCATCTCGAATCTATTTGTGATAGTGACACAGGAAAACAAGCACTAAGTATTGCATAAGTCTAGTAGACTAAAATTATGAAAAAACTGAATGAACCAGAATGAAGGCACAAAAAAACTTACAGCTTTGCTAACGTTTAAGTGAAAACCATTGTTTTCTTGAGCGTATTCAACTTTGAAATCCTCATTTATGGTAATTCTGAATATCTGTGGTGTTGGAGTAGTAGCCATTGGTGTTGTTGTTGTCAATGCTGCTGCATTTGTTGTTTTTACTGGTGTGTTAATTGTCATCGTCATTGGTGTGGTCATGTTCAGCACTGGTGTTAGAGCTGTCAGTGTTGTTTGCATATTTGTCATTGATGTTCTAGTTGTCATTGTCATTGTAATAGTTGTTATTGGCAGTGTAGGTGTTGTAGATGGTGTTAGACATGGAGTGATAACTGTGGAAAGAAATTTGAGATCAAATTATTTCATTTTCTTGCCAGAGAAAGAACAAACAAAACAACTAACAACTAAACACCAGATGATGTCTACACAAATAAGGGTCAAAAAGATATATTTAGTGATGACTCAGTGATTAAGTTATCATATGCAGGAAAGTCAGGATGAGTTTGTTAATTTAGAGTAAATTGAAACACTTGTTGTTACAGCAGTTACAAGATGCTTACTTGATACTGGTTCACAGAACTCCCCACCAGGAGGAAGCCCTTTTATGCACCCACAGGTTTGGGAGATGACATCGCTACATGCACGATATTCATCACACGTGTCACATGACCAAGCAAACTGCGGCTCACACTGACACTGTAATCCTCCAGTGGAGTTTGGATAGCACCCTTTTCAAGACATTTAAAAGAATGACTGAACACAGTTCATGAATCATGCAGCTTGAAATATGAGTTGAAAAAAATCATATAAATAAGATCAAGTCCTTACATGTGGTGAAGTTCAGGTCTTTTATTATTAGAGACTCAGAGATGGTTTGGGGGAATGAGAAATTTCTCAGAATGTCTCTGAGTACATCACTGAAATTTGGGGGTATGCTGGATAATGGGATGTGTAATTCAAGGTCTACCTCAAAGTCCACTGGCACTGGGAAGGAGAAAAGGAGACAATCCATCACAAATAATATTTACATAAAAATGTTGGTAACTTGCTCTCAGTTTATTCACTTTATGTTCTTCTAACTCAATTGAGACTTTAAATCAAAGCACTGTAGTTTATGTTTCAAGTGATGTCTTTGAGGACTTGAAGTAGAATAGTTGTAATCCTTTCAAACAGCTCATGAGCAGATGTAATAGAATTAATTGTGCTCATCTCTGTATGTGTAACATTTTAGTCACCATGAGTACAAGTGGTGTGATTTCAAAACTGAATGTTAAAACAACAATACTTAGGACACAGTATCAAACCATGGAAAACTCAGTACAATATTCTATTGTTGGACATCAGACAGTCCAATAGGAACACAATGATTGTAATTTGGAGTTTGGGAAATAGTCACAATCCTTAATCCATTCATTTGTGTTTCTGGACATAAATTTTACATTATTTCAAACACCTTCAATCAAGCAGTTTTATTTCTACAGTTAAGTGCTTCCTATCTAAATTCACACATATTAACATGCCGTCCATGAACAGAATTGGTGACAAAGGGCAGCCCTGGTGGAGTCCAACACCCACAGGAAATGAGTCTGACTTATTGCCGGCTATACGGTCCATGGTCTCACTGCAGTTGTACAGGGACTGAATGGCCCATAGGACAGCCCATACTCCTGCAGGACCTCCCACAGGATACCCCAATGGATACAGTCAAATGACTTCTCCAAGTTCATGAAGAACACGTAGACTAGTTGGGCAAACTCCCACGCACACTCGAACACCTTCTGTTCCACAACCAGGATGAAAACCGTATTGTTCCTCTTGAATCTGGGGTTTGATCAATGGATGGACCCTCCTTTCCAGCACCCTGGCATAGACCTTACCGGGGAGGCTGAGGAGTGTAATCCCCCGAAAGTTGGAGCACACCCTCTGGTCTTCCTTCTTGAAGATGGGGACCACCATCCCAGTCTGCCAATCCAGTGGCACCACCCCCGATCTCCACGCAATGTTGCAGAGGTGTGTCAACTAAAACAGCCCTACAGCATCAAGAGCCTTCAGGAACTAAGAGCGAATCTCGTCCACCCCAGGGGCCCTGCCACCAAGGAGTTGTTTAACTACATCAGTGACCTCACCCCCAGTGATGGGCAAGTCATTCCCCTTATCCCCAGACTCTGCTTCCACTACAGAAGTTGCATCAGTGGGATTAAGGAGGTCCTTGAAGTATTCCTTCCATTGCCTGACAATAGTCTCAGTTGAAGTTAGCAGCACGCCACTTGCACTGTAGACCGTGTGAGTAGAGAACCGCTTTCCACTCCTGAGTCGCCTGACGGTTTGCCAGAATCGCTACAATGCCGTCCAAAAGCCTTTTTTCATGGCCTCGCCGAACTTCTCCCACATCTGAATTTTTGCTTTGGCCACTGCCTGAGCTGCATTCTACTTGGCCTCTCAGTACCCGTCAGCTGCCTCCGGAGTCCCCAGGCTCCCCAAGCCCAATAAGACTCCTTCTTCAGCTTGATGGCTCCGGTGACCGGAGGTAGAGGGATTACCACCGGATTACCACCATGACAGGAACCAACAACCTTGCAGTCACAGGTCTGAGCAGCAACCTCAACAATGGAGGTGCAGAACATGGTCCATTCAGACTCAGTGTCATCAGACTCCCTTGGAAAGCTGTTGAAGTTCTGCTGGAGATGGGAGTTGAAGGTCTTGCGGACTAGGGCTCCTGCCAGGTGTTCCCAGTGCACCCTCACAACACATTTAGGTGTGCCATGTCTGTCCAGCTTCCTCCCCCACCACCTGATCCAACTCACCACCAAGTGGTGATCAGTTGACAGCTCAGCTCCTCTCTTCACCCAAGTGTCCAGAACATACGGCCGCAGATCTGTTGATATGATTACAAAATTGATCATCGACCTGCAACCTAGGGTGTCCTTGTGCCACGTGCACTTATGGACATCCTTATGTTCGAACATGGTGTTCATTATGGACAAACTACGGTTTGCACAGAAGTCCATGTGAGCATTGATGTTCCCCAGCAGGACCATGGAGTCACCAGATGGAGCACCCTCAAGCACACCACCCAGCAACTCCAAAAAGGGTGGGTACTGTGAACTGTCATTCAGTGCATAAACGCAAACAACAGTCAGGACCCGTTCCTTGGCCCAAAAGCACAGGGAAGCAACCCCCTTGTCTACCAGTGAAAACTCTGATGTACAGGCAACAAGCTGGGGTGATGGAGGAATACCCACCTCAGCTCGCTTCCTCTCCCCTGGGGAAACTTCAGACTAGAATAGAGTCCAGCCCCTCTCCAGAGACTGGTTCCAGATCCCAGGCCATGTGTTGAGGTGAGCCCGACTATATCTAGCTGCTATCTCGCAACCTCGCACACTAGCTCAGAATCCTTCCCCACCAGAGAGGTGACATTCTATGTCCCAATAGCCAGTCTTGATAGCCGGGGATTGGTCCACCAGGGCCTCCGCCCTTGGCCTGGACCACCTGAAATATACTGCACCTGACCCCTACGATGGTGGGCCCATGTCATCTCTTCGGCCTGTGCCCGACCGGCCACCAGACGCTCTCCCTCAAGCTCTCTCCCCAGGTCTGGCTCCAGGGTGGGGCCCTGGTAACCCTATCCTGGGCAGGGTAAACAGTTCTCTTGTTGCCGTTTCCATAGGGGTCTTCTGAATGACGCTTCGTCTGGCCTCTCACCCAGGACCAATTTGCCATAGGAGACCCTACCAGGGGGACAAGACCCCGGACAACATAGCTCCTGAGATCACTGGGACACACAAACCCCTTCACCATCATAAGGTGGCGATTCATGGAGGATCTGATTTACACATTATTAATGTGTAAAAGAACTGTCATTATGAATAAATGAATACTGGTTTAGTTGTGTAAATGTTTCCTTAATACAAAGACTAAAGATGGAGTTGAACTATAGCTCTGCAAATAAGTGACCAAGACAGTTACCAGGTAGTGATGGCGGTGTTGGTGGTGTTGAACATGGAGCAATACCTGTGGAGCAACATTAGAGATTTAATTATTTAATGTTCAGACCAGAAACTAAACACCATAACTTTGGTTATTTTCCAAATCTGGTTGATCAGACGTAGGTAGGCATTTAACACAACGTTTAACCACTCTCATAGCAAGACATTCGTAAGTCAGACATAGATGGCAAGTTTGTTTATTTATTGATTTGTTAAAGGCAATGTTCTGTGTCATTTCAAAAGCTAGAAGATTTCAGTGCTTACTTGTGATTGGTTCACAGAACTCCCCACCAGGAGGAAGCCCTTTTATGCACCCACAGGTTTGGGGAATGACATCACTACATGCACCATATTCGTCACACTTGTCACATGACCAAGCAAACTGCTGCTCACACTGACACTGGAGTCCTCCAGTGGAGTTTGGATAGCACCCTTTTCAAGACATTTAAAAGAATGACTGAACACAGTTCATGAATCATACAGCACAATATAAACAGCATGAAATATTAGTTCAAAGAGCAGATAAATAATATCAAGTTTTTACATGTGGTGAAGTTCAGGTCTTCTATTATCAAAAATTCAGTGATGGTTTGGGGGAATGAGAAATTTCTCAGAATGTCTCTGAGCACATCATTGAAATTTGGGGGCACACTGGATACTGGGATGTCCAATTCAAGGTCTATCTCAAAGTCCACTGGCACTGGGAAGGAGAAAAGGAGACAATCCATCACAAACAATATTTACATAAAAACGTTGGCAACTTGCTCTCAGTTTATTCACTTTATGTTCTTCTTACTCAGTTGAGACTTTAAATCAAAGCACTGTAGTCTATATTTCAAGTGATAACTTTGAGGACTTGAAGTAGAATAGTTGTAATCCTTTCAAACAGCTCATGAGCAGATGTAATAGAATGGATTTTACTCATCTATGTATGTGTTTAGAAACATTTTAGTCACCATAAGTACAAGTGGTGTGATTTCAAAGTTGAACATTAAAACAACAATACTTAGGACACAGTATCAAACCATGGAAAACTCAGTACACTTTTCTATTGCTGGACATCAGACACTCCAAGAGGAACACAATGATTGCAATTTGAAGTTTGACAAATAGTCGCAATCCTTAATCCATTCACTTGTGTTTCTGGACACAAATTTTACATTATTCACACAAGCAGTTTTATTTCTACAACTGAGTGCTTCCCATCTGAATTCACACATATTGACATGCCAATGAATGCCTCTGAAGCAACTTGGGGTTTAGCCTCTTGTCCAAGGATACTTTGGCATGCAGCCTGGAGCAGCCAGGGATCAAATCACCAACCTTCCAATTAGAACACGACCTGCTCTACCTCCTGAGCCATAGCCATACAGATTTTCGATTTTATTGCATGTGCTCACAACTAAATTATTGCAATGAGTTTACTCTTAAACTTTGTCTTATTGAAAATGCAAAAGTTAGTGACAGTGACTTTAGATACATTAATGTTTTTAAGTACAACTACCAAATAATGAGCTGAATTATGTAGGTGCACCAAAAAAGAACAAGAAAAAAAACGTTTCTCATACCAGGAGGTGGTGGTGGACATGGAGAGATACCTGTGAGCCAACATAACACATTTAATAACTTACTTTTCTACAATAAAACACCATAACTTCATACCAACATCATACATTAAAATACATATGGACAGAAGTATTGGGCCACACCTCTTAATCTTTGAAATAAGATGTGTTTAGTCCCATCGACACTTTTGTAAAGAAATAAGCATCCAGCCATGCAGTCTGCCTTTTACAAACATTTGTGAAAGAACGGGTCATTCTAAAGAACACACTGAATTCAAATGTGCCGCTATAGTAGGATGCCTCTGTGGCAACAAGCCACAAGCCAACAAAAGGCTTGTGAAATTTCCTCTCTCCTTGATATTTCATGATCAACTGGAAGTTGTATTCTTGCAAAGTGGAAGCACAAAGTAACTACAACAATTCAACCACGTAAAGTTACAGAGTGGGTTGCTGTAGCTGAGGTGCAGAGTGTGTAAGAGTCAGTGAGGCTGTGCTGAGTCAGTGACTACAGAGTTCTAACCCTCCTTTGGCTTTAACATCAGTACAAAAACTGTACACTGGGAGTTTCATGGCATGGGTTTCTATGACTGAGCAGCTGCTGGAGGTGTAACGTGTAGGTGACCCAGTATATTTTTAACAGATGATTAAACACAGTCATAGTGTTGTTGCTTACTTGTGATTGGTTCACAGAATTCTCCATCAGGTGGAAGCCCTTTTATGCAATCACAGGTTTGTGAGGTGGCGTTACTGCATGCACCGTATTGGGTACACTTGTCACATGACCAACCAAATTGGTCCTCACACTGACACTGCAGTCCTCCCGTGGAGTTTGGATTACACCCTTTTGAAGTAATTTAAGGGAATAACAAATCACAGCTCATAAATCATACATCACCGTAAACACAACATTAAATCTGAGTACAAAATTCTTACATGTGGTGACGTTTAATTCTTCTATTATTAAAGACTCAGTGACGGTCTGAGGGACAGAAAGATTTGCCAGATATTCTCTGAATACATCAATGAAATTTGGGGGCCCACTGGATACTGGGAAGAGCAAGTTAAAGTTTATATCAAAGTGCACTGGCTCTGTGGAGGAGAAAAGTAGAGAATCCATCACATAATCCTGTCATAATCATGAGAAACATGTATTTAATGTGCTACTTCCACTGAGACTTTCCATGTTCCAGGCCATTGAATGGTCTAGAACATGACAGTCTTGTGACAATGCCAGTGACTTACAGTATGTGACAAATAGGCATTCATATTTTAAATTACATGTGGCATACCATTTGGTGATGTAGGTGTTGGCGTAGCAGGTGTTGACACTATGAAAATTAAAAAAAGGCAATTGAAATTATTTTCACAGTTTTAAAATCTATCTAATCCAGCATCCAACTGGATTTGCACCGAAGTCCAGCTTTTGTTCTTTGGGATCCGGGGGTCCTCCTGCATTAGCTGCAGCGCTCTGCTTTCCTCCACCTGGTGGGACTCGCTCTGTAAGTTTGTGTTGTGCTGTGACTCCAGATTTTTCTTCCAATCTAACGTAGTGTTTTTGAAGCTAGATCGCACTTTGTCGCCAGCACAGAGTGCACAACTAACCTTGATACTGTAATCTTTAGCTGACACAAACTCACAGTAGTGCCTGTATTTCCAGCTAGAAAACGCGCATCTCTCTCCTCCCTCCATTGTTTACGTTTGTGTCGCTGTGTACTGTTATTATCGTCATGCTGAAAACGGGACGCAATTGTCGCATCAGCCAGACATCATTCCCCAAGACGCAAAAAGAAGCAAAAGAATCTTTTTACAAAGGAAAATGACAAAAATAGTAACGCACAGTGATTTGGATGAGTAACTTTAATCTGATTACTGGACTGTTGGAATTGGATTAAGTTAATTGATTTAGAAGGGATTAAGAGGCTTATTTTACTTGTATTTTAGATTATTTGTTTGTTGTGTTAACACGCTTCTCTTGAATTGTTTAAAGTGGATAAAAATGTGATTCAAATAGTATTTCTAATGAATGGGAGCATGTAAGAGTTTGATGGGGATTTTTGTTACTGCAACTTTAATTGAGGCCCATAAGGTCAGTTTATTAGGCTGTACGATGAAATGAGTCAGAACCCCACGGTTTTTTGACCTCTCTCTTGTTTTACGCTTTTGGATATGATGGGTGCGAATGTTATGTACCACCATTTTTGTTTGTTTAGCTTAAGTAAACTTTTTTGAGTGGTCCTGTGATTTCTTCTTTTTATGGATATCGATGACAACAAGGGGATTGTTAACAGCGTCAAGCCGAGCTGCGTGGTGTGGAAACCCACGTCCTGTGTTTGTATTTAAGTCCTCATTCTGTGCCAGTTCTTTATCATGTTGTCATCTATGTGTACCCACATTGTGTGTCTGCACCCCTGTAGTTTTATGTTTAGTTCTGGCAACCAACCCCAGTTTAGTTTATTTATTGTTTCTCGTCTCACTTACTAAATAAACCACCTTTAAGCTCACTTTTGCCTGTCGAGCATTCCAGGCCATGACAGCATAATATGACAAATCCAAGTCATACGAAATGTGACTGATGGATTTGTGTCATTTTGGCAAATGAAATTTTGTGATTGGGTGTTGTATTTAGACTTTTAAGAAAGGGGTGAAAGATTTTTGTAAAATAAAAAAATAATTAAATCAGTAATTGTGAAAAACTATAGATATACAGACATGTATATGTATATACATAACTATGTATCATTGTGCATATAGTGATTACTAGAGCTATTTTACTGAGCTTTAGACAGTCACTGTCAGAAACGTAGAGTGATGTAAAACTTTAGAGAAGCACACAGTCTAAGTACATTGGTTGGTTAAATTCACATATTTGTGTCACGGCTGGTGCGGGCAAATCAACATAACACACGCAGACTAAACACAGAAGATGTAACAAGGGGATCACGCATACTAAGAAAACCAAAAGAAACAACCCAAACATACAATGACACAGAACTAAACAAAAAGGAAGTTAAAACACCGGCCCAGGACCATGACAATGTCAGAGTGATGATATCATTTGTGTCTACACACAGGCCTACCTGTTTGGCTGGTGTTTAACTGGCAGTATTGCCCATCTGCTGGAAGTCCATTAATGCATCCACATGTAGCACCGATGATGGCATCACAGGCTCCATAGTTAATGCATTTGTTATATGACCAAGCAAAGCCCTCCTCACATGTGCACTGGTATCCAGTTATGTTTGCAGTTATGTTTGAGGAACACACTGAGAAGAAACAGCAGCACACAATATCAGGGTTTAACAACACTATGTGGTAGAGTGAAGATACAATATGTCTGACAATAGGGAATCAAACTAAAGGATGCTGTACCTGTTGTGATATCAATGCTTGTAATTTCAGCAGTGGTGTTGATCAGTAAAGGAAACCTGAGAGTGTTCAGTATCATTTGGAAATGCTCCAGGTCAGAGATGCTTACCACAACTTGGAGCTCATACTCCGTGGAATTTAAGGAAGCTAGAGGTGAAAAAACCCACAAAGAGATGTAACGCTGATAAACTGGAGAAGGAGAGGGCCGATTCAGTTGTCAATCCTCAACACTGTTTGCTCTGATGAGCTGTAAATATTTGTGTTCTGAAAATCCTCCTTTTTCTTGTTTTTCAAATTTTTAAAATAAATAAAGTAATTATTATGTTATATTATAAAAGTTATTACATTGAATCAATGCTACTAAAATGTTACTCACTTTCTCTTTTTTGTCTGGAATGAATGCTGAATTCTTTTGCACTCATTAATTCCTGAAAAAGAACACCCCCCCCCCAAAAAAAAATAAAACCAGGCAGATTTCTTCAACTGTAGATTTTTTCTATATAGAATAATACACATTATAAATTCATTCACTTTTATTCTTACCTCAAAGAAGCCATTTAGAGACTCTCTGCATCCTTCATACTTCAGACCGTTCCATATGACTAGGAGAATAACTATGTATTGCAGCGCCTTTCGCAATGCCATCCTGACTAGAAAGAAAATGCAACAAACACAGTTCCCATAAATAAATCAAATACATTTATATGATTTATTGTACATGGTGTTATGTTGCTGTTATTAAAATAATACCATGAATCCCATTAGAGCATAAAGTGAAGCTAAAGTAATTAAATCTCTTCTGACCTGGAATCCACAAAAGAAAATTGTACCAGCAGAAGCATAACAATGCTGCATTCAGTAGTTGTGCTGGGTGGGCTCAGTTTGGGTGTTTGGAGAGCTCTGGGTTTGCTCTTATGTCTGTATAATAAACATGAAGCAACTGGTTCATTTAAATTGGCTGGTTTCCTGACACGGACCGAGCTTTTAAGCTTAATGCACAAATTTTCAACGGGGTTGAGGTCGGAGCTGTGGGAACGCCACTCCAGAAGCAGTTTTAATGTTTGATTGGGATCATTATCCTGCTGTGTCCAAGTTTCAGTTGTTTAGCTGTTTATTAGGTGTCGATTTTGGAGCAAGGGCTTCTTTGTCAGCACCCTCCATAGTGATATAGAACTCACTCCACTGTGAGCAGTGACACTGGCATTCCAACAGTTTCCCCTTGATGGCAGGCTTGAGGTAGTTCCTGAGGTGTTCCTGCACATCCTAATTAATTTCCTCTCTTCTGACGGTGACTGTTTAGGTCATCTTCTAAACTCTTGCAAAGTGGTGACATATTCAGATAACTTATACTTCTGTTAAATTGTTTGAACTGATGATCTTGGAATCTGCGGTCGTTTAGAAACAGCAGTTAACCTAAACTAACTCTGAACATAGAGTCACAGGGATAACATGCAAATACACACAGAAAGGTCATGTTCCAACCTTCGTTCTATGCGGCATCAGTGCTATTCATTCCTCCATGGAATGGACAGACGTTGCTCAAGTCTGCATATTTTAGTCATAGCTGAACATATTTAGCTGTATAAGCAGACATACAGTACCCTCAAGAATACATAGAAACAATTACAAAGGGGAGCTTTAACAGTTTTTTTTATATTAAAGTGAATACATGATCATATTTATTCTCTGATATTCAGTTACTGATTTGCAAATGTCATGTTGTAGCTGCACTCTAACAATAATTGAAGGAAGATGAAAAGCTGCAGAGTGGCTAATTAAATCTGTATGTCACATTATATTACATTACTGAAAACTGGCAGTACCAGTTTGACAGGTAACACATACACCTGATGACTCCAATCAGTAACTTATAATATACATCTTTAATGTTAATGTTAAGCCACAGTTGAGATCACTGAGAGACTGAAATGGTAATAAAAGGATCATATTATAGCCTATATAGTATCTATCTATCTATCTATCTATCTATCTATCTTGTATAGTCCTGTATACACTTATACTTCTGTTTCTTAGATGCTGGTTTTCTGTTGTTGCTGTTCTCAGTGCTCTTTACTTTACTTCCATCAGGCTAGAAAGTCTGATACAGAAAGAGAAACCTTTTGTAAAACCCCTGAAAACACCTTGCTGTTTCATTTTTGATTTTTTTTTTTTAATATTGCACTGCTGCCATTAAATTGCTAAGAAATCTTAATTGTTCCATCAATTGTATGCTACCCCTCTGAGGCCTAAGTTTCATCCACACCTTGGAGACAAAAAAAATATTTCTTAGAAGAAAAAAATGTTAACAGAGTGTCAGAATAATGACTTCCCTTGACATCTGATTGCCAGGACTTACAAGTACAACAAGAGTTCTGATAGTAGAGGGTTAGGGTTAAGGTTTTGGTTATCTCAAAAGCTTGAGAAAAGCTGACTGGACTTCTTTAAATATTTTGAAGACATTTCTCATCCAAGAGTCTTCTTCATTTCCAAAACCAAAAGGTGGAGAGTCCCAGGTAGTTAAACCCTAGTGACGTGTATCCTCATGTGTGTCATCACATGAGCCCAGCTGTGAAAAAAAGGAATGGCATTTCCATGCACTGAAGAAGCCTCTTGGATAAGAGGTAAAACATTATCAACAAATGAAACAAGTCTTTTTCAAACTCTTGAGGCTACCATGACCTGGATGACTGAGAATCTACACAGACAGTTGCTGTTATCATCGATGATGGCTTACATCTTAGAGGGTTAAAGTAAATATTCCTAATTGTTATAGTATATTTATTAATTCTTTCACAGTAATGAATGGGTGTTGAAATTACATTAATCTTCAGTAATGACAAATGTGCTTCAAGGAAAATCCATCTTATTATTATGTAAAACAAAAAGGCAAAATCTCTTATCCAAGACTTTGTGATGCAAACTAAGTGAACACTGCGTTGACTGTTATTTGTGGAGGGAGTCATTAAATGTTATTTTAGCCTGGAATAAATATGCAGTAGATATGGTAATGGAACCCTTTGGACCAACAGCTGTGGGGAAAAAATTAAACAGTCACATCTGACTGTCAGCACAGCAGAAGGTGACACACACAGAGATAAAACCTTTACAAAATGAATTAATGCACAATAAATAGATTATGAAATCTATTCATTGTGCATTGCTCTGTAGTATTTATCAAGAAGTTATTTGTGTTTAATTTAGTGCAGTTGCACGTGTGTTTGTTCCGTAAACTCCAGTAATAATCAGTCAGTAAATATTCTCGTTCTACAGTCTGAAGTTAAAAAAAGAGTAATAAACAGTTGCCGGGGTGGCTGTAGCTCAGGTGGTAGAGCAGGTCACCCACTAATCGGAAGGTCGCCCGTTTGATTCCTGGCTACGCCAGGCTGCGTGCCAATGTATCCTTGGGCAAGATACTTAACCCCAAGTTGCTCTCCGATGCAACCGTTGGAGTGTGACTCTTAGATAATAAAAGCACTTAGCTTAGTTAACCATGGAAGTGCTTGGGTGAATGTAAACGTGTTGTATAAGCACTTTGAGTGTTCAGAAGAGTAGAAAAGTGATATATAAGAACTAGCCTATTTTTTAAAAGAAAAGCTTGGAAATTCAAAATAGATTTGATTACCTCTTGTTGTCTTCCAGCTTCTGAGAAGCCTTTTGTCAGATGAGCATAATAATTTTAGAGCACTCCTTTACATACAGACTACCTTCTCACATGGTCACACCTGTCTGTCAGCTTTCTTGAAAGAAATGCAGATACACTGGCTGAGTGTGTAGAAACCATAATTACCGTCCTGTTGATCGTTCTTATCGAGGCAGAGAATGCATCATGGTCTAATTAGCACACACAGTTGATTGCAACTTTGTGCTACGTGGTAGGGCACGTTTGTGTATTCACAAAGGGCTGGTAATGATCATATTTCAGGTGTATTTCATGCTGAACTCCACATTTATTTTTCTAGTTTCTTTCTTTTTTTTTTGTTTTTTTTTTAGAACACTGGCCTTGGAGGAGGATGTGTTCAGGTGCTCCCTGTGCAGTGTGTCTTGTTTGCCTCGTAATTCTGTTTTCCTCATTTCCACTGGTAAATTAAATTAAACTGAGGAACTATTAATTCACTGCATAGATCTGTCAATATATTCAGAATTCAGAAATGAGGCTGACCACACCTGTTTCACTTTTATTTTATTAGCAGGTGAATAAATAGCTTACATATTGGCACTGGGTTGGGCTATGAAAGAAAACAATGCAGTTACATCAGGCACAGATTCCTGTACACAAAAGCTTTAGAGACTATTTTTAACCTCATTCAGTACACAAGCACTGAGAATCAGTCGCACAATAGGAGCTTTGTATAGTAGCTTTACCGGTGCCATGAGTCAAACTTAAAGGGCTGCAAGAAAAATGGTTGTGCTCCAAGGTGGCTGACTTACTTACAGTTTCAAGGAAAGGAGTAAATTATCCATTCTGTTTTCTTCCCTATTCAATTCAGGGTTGCAGGGGGCTGGAGCCTATCCCAGCTGCCAAAGGGGAAGAGGTGAGAACCACCCTGGACAGATTCCCAGTCTGTCGCATGGCCAACACAAACATAAAGACAACCATTCATACTCACATGCATACCTACAGCCAATGTAGGATCACCAGTTAACCTAACCCCAGTAATTGCATTTCTTTGGACTGCGGGAGAGAGCTGGAGTACTCAAAGAGAACTCACACAGACAAGTGGAGAACATGCAAGTGAATAGTTGATCGGTTTGTCCTCAAAGTTGATGTGTTGGAACAAGCAAAAATGGGCGAGTGTAAGGATTTTAGTGAGTTTGGCAAGGGCCAAATTGTGATGGGTCGATGACTAGGGGCGTCAAAGCATCACCAAAACTGCTGCTCTTGTGAGATGTTCCCAGTCTGCAGTGGTCAGTATCTATCAAAAGTGGCCCAAGGAACTAACAGTGGTGAACCAGTAACATGATCACGGGTGGCCAAGGCTCACTGATGCACGTGGGGAGTGAAGGCTGGCCCGTGTGGTCCGATCCAACAGACAAGCTGCTGTAACTCAAACTGCTGAAAAAGTTAATGCTCATTCTGATAGAGAGGTGTCAGAATAAATGCATCACAGTTTATTGAATATGGGGCTGAATAGCTGCTGAGAGCCACGGTGACCTTGGTCTCCACCAAAAGTGCCAACAATGGGAATGTGAGTTTTCTTTTATATCTCGCGGATGGCCAGGTACACAATGAGTGCCCTATAAGGTGGTTAAAGAGAACAGTTGTCCATACATTCAATAATAATAATATTAAATATTATAACTGATTAATGTTGTTTTATTACATGTCAAAACATCAACAGTTTTATTACCCCCACATTAATCATTTGACGGGGGAGGGGCATAAATCATTTTTTGACATAAATTGTCTTTTATCCCTTTGTAATGTAACTAGGGCGTTGGACCTGGAGCATGTACACAATATTGCCAAAATTATTGTCTACCTCCATAGGGTTTAATATGATGTTCACCCACCCTTTGCAGCTACAACAGCTTCAGCTCTTCTGGAAAGGCTTTCCTTAAGGTTTAGGAGTGTTTATGAGAATTGTTCCAGAAGTGCATTTGTGAGGTCAGACAAGTTGGATAAGAAGGCCTGGCCCCCAAAGGTGCTCTATCAGGTTTGAGAGGTAGCTGCAGTTTACTACTTCATTATGGAATTACTGAAATAAATTAATCATTTCATTGTTCACATGATATCTGGTGAGCTCAGGTGTTACACAAAAACTTAATTTGTCGCATTTTTTGATTTAAAAAAAAAAGACTTGACTTTTAGAAAAGAATTAGAGAATTGCAACTTATTTCTGTTTATTGCCAACAATCAGATACAAGATTGTAAGTACAAAATATTTTAACTGTTCTGCACTGAAACAGTGGTTACAGTTCTCTCTGGAATATTTTTTTTTCTGTGGAAGTAAACTCTGTTCCACAGAAAAACACACAACACAACTTCTGGTGATATTAATAAGAAACCTAATAAGGAATTGTATTAATGGTAAATGGACTAGTTCTAATATAGCACTTTTCTACTCTAACTGAGCATGCAAAGCAGTTATACAACATTGTCTAACATTCACACACATTCATACTCCAACACTTGAATTGGAGAGCAACTTGGGGTTCAGTATCTTGCCCAGGGATACTTTGGCATGCAGCCCAGAGCAGCCAGGAATCAAACCACCAACCTTCCAATTAGTAGATGACCTGCTCTACCTCCTGAGTCACAGCCAGCCAAATGTCAATTTGGCAAAAGTTATTTTTTAAATTGTAAAAAAAAAAGAAAGCAAGAAAAGAAAATGCAGCTTTAAACAGCTTATTCTGCTGCCATGATGTAACTCGGTTTAATGCAGTAACAAGACCTGTCCATCAAAGTGACCAAACACATTAGGCTCCACACAAAAAAGGATTTAGCGCAGAGTGTGAAAGTTACCCACAAGAGCATGAAACTGCAGCAGTGCAAGAAAACCAGACACTCGCGTGCACAATGGCTTCTTTTCGCGCACAGCTGTTCTACATGCATGGGTTGTTTATTTTCCATGCGTGGAATTAATAGAAAAATGTAGTTGCGGTGATCTACATTTAGGTACAGTGAAACAAGTCAAAATGAAAGCAAAACTTAGTTTCAGTATGCTGCTTGGCTTCTTCACAGGAGGAAGGCTCAAATCAAAAAGTGGAATCTCTTTTTAATGATCCCACGGCCTGCTGGTACAGGTCATCCACATAGTTAGAACTGTATTTATGATCCTGCTATATTAGCTTAATGCTCCTTCAGCTGGGTGATTATGTATCAGTTTATCAGATCTAGATGTAAATACTGAAAAAAAAAAAAAGGAAATTTGCATTTAAAGTAGCAAGATATCCAAATAATTCAGGCCAAGTTAATGAGCTGTTTTATAAATTGAAACTGCCTCACCTACTGCATATTTCAGCCAGTGCTGGTGGTTTGTTTTTTTGTTTCCCCATCTTGTTGGGTTAATTCTGTTCTCCCCAGCTGTCTCCATTCTTCTTTCATTACCTCGTGTATATATTGTCTGTGTCTTCTTCAGTTCCTCATTGCGTCATCAGCGGCTTCCCTGCCGGCTGTGTGCCCTCTGGTCTGTGTTTAGCTCAGGATCTCAGTTTACGGTTAGTTTGCACTTGATCGGCTTCACTGTCATTTTCTGTTTACCCCGTGGGTTACCAGCAAATAAAGCTGAGAACTTTGAATTTAGTTTGCATATTTGGGTCCACTTCATTACCTGCCACACAGTGATCTTTGACATCTGGTATGTCAGGTTTGACACACAGTACTTGGATGAGCTGCCGTCCATGTTCACTCTCTGTGTTCACCAGCTGTACCAAAGCTGTCTTCGAAGGGTGGTTAACTCAGGCGTTTACCCCTAACCTCATTCTCTCTATCACATGGTTCCATACATATTTTAAAATGGTGTCATTATGCTTGTCTTCATTTGAAATATGCTCCATTAAAAAAAGTGCTACCTTTGTAGAAGGTATCTGAATGTATGCCTCTGACAATTGTGTATATACTCTGCCAGGCTTTTCTGAATGAACAGTGCCAGTCAAATCTGATTCCAACATTCAACTCTGATCCAATCCCAAGGTCCACAGGGAAGCACAGCAGGACTGAAGGTGAAACAAACATAAAATAGACCCTTTAAATGTAACAAGCATGCAAGCAATCCTTAAAGTAACAATTAAAAAAAAGTTGAAACTAGACTGAGCAATAACAGACTGAAAAATAAATGTGTACTAATAGCCCTATTCAGGTAGCACAGTAGCACGGTGGTTACCACTGTTGCCTCACAGCAAGAAGACCCTGTTTGCTTGTTCTTCCCCCGTCTGCATGAGTTCCCTCCGGGTACTTTGGCTTCCTCCCACAATTAAATGACATGCAATTAGTGGTAATTTTAAAATTCCCATAGCTGTGAATTTGTTGTCTGTCTCTCTGTGTTAGCCCTGCAACAGACTGTCCTGACCTGCGTATCCTGCCTCTTGACCTATGGCAGCTTGAGTAGAGTTGCCCACAACCCTGAATTAGAATAAGCAGGTCAGTCACCTTGGAGCACAACCTTTTTTCTTATGGCCCTTTTTGTTTGACTCATGACACCAATAAGCCTACTGTACAAAACTCCTATTGTGTTAGTGCTTGTGTACTGAATGTTTTTAAAAATTAGTCTTCAAAGCTTTTGTGTACGGGAATCTCTTTATGCCTTATGTAACAGCATTGTTTTTTTTCAAGGCCCAACCCAATTCAAAATTAAATCAGGATACTTGTTGAAGGCTGACAGCAGCCGTCCTTCTTTATATGGCAGCAACCTGCAGAAAGCAGGAGGTGACTCTAAAGGGGGGCATCGGGTGTATTAGACCATATTTATTATATTATTTTGTCTATTTAGATTCATATAAAATATAAATAAAATACTAATATTTAAAAATACAAAAATAAACTTTTGTTTGACTCATTATTCACATTAATTTTTAACATGTACACCATCAGAATATTAGAAATTTTTTCTACAGCAGGGAAAATTGCACCAACGCCCACGGCAAACTCCAGTTCTGAGGATGTTGATATGCTTGTTTTTCTTAATGCTCCTTTAAAGGTTTACAGACAGACATAAAGACTCATTCACAAGCACACCAAATTTACGTCATCCAGGAGATACAACACTGTCAGAACTTTATCTTTTTCTTGAAAGAAAGAGTGATCACGCCCCTGCATTCAGGAAAACTGGTGGTAATGTCTTGTGTATCCATCAGAGGGAGCAGTGATAATGGAAGCTCATCCTTTACAGTGTGCTATGCTGTATATTTAAGCATTTTAAATTTGCTCAGGGCTTCTATAATTACAACAGGATGATAATTTTGAACCTTTCTGTAGAATAATCCATGCTGCTGACACACCGGCTTTCCAAATAAATTAACCATCATAGCGGCAATGGTCACAGTCATGCACACTTACTTTCAGCACTAATTGATGCACTAAAGCAGTGTTTCTCAAAGTTAAGACTGCTGTGTCCCACTTAAAAACCAGAATATCCCATGGAGCTCCCTTCTCCTCCAGTTGTCTGATATAAATATGCAACTATGCATACTTGTGACTAATGTCAAACTGAATTTCTGTTATTGTGGCGGCCCCTATGCAGTACCTTCGCAGCCCACACTTGGGAACGCACTGCACTAAGGTGTATGTCGCTAATCTTTATCAGCTCTGCGATTCATCTGAATACTCCGCTGTGAAAGGGACCAAATGAAACAACAGATGCATGTTCCAGAACAAAACTGAATACTGCAGTAGTTCGTTTTTTAGAGGTGCAAAAACTCCGTATGCTGACAGTCAGGAGAGAATTCTTAGGGCCTTAGTGTTCAACCTGTACTTTGCACTTAATGGCACTGCAGATAACCCCCACAAAGCATGAATTTCACTCCCCACTACAGACATCCCCCACTATAAATATCCCTCTATATATTTTAATCGCACAGAGTGTGTGAGTGTGTCTTAAAATGCAAGAACCTCCTGACAGCTTACCCGGCTTTCTCAAGACTGATGATAAATGAATAAATAAACAATTTATAGCATGATTTATAATAGATGTCACATAGATGTTATATCACCACTCTTGCAAATAATATATGAACTACATAATTTAAAAATGCAGTAAACTCCATGCCACAAACCACTTAGTGTTACTGTTTTTAAATATAAAATGCATGCTCTGAAAGAGGCAGTACAGAAAAAGCGTCCACATTTTTGGATAAAATAAATGAATGCATCTGATAAAACTTTACAGTAGTTTTAAGGGCAAAAACTTCCTTTGCAGACAGGTAAGAGCCAAGACTGTCATTAGCATTACAGCAGATTCTTTTGTCAAAGCTGATACAAGGGAAGAAGCCAAGTAAAGTAAAATGGAACTAAGAACAAAGTATACTAAAGAACCTGTGGAATTACACAAAACAAAGATCACTGAATAAAAAGAACAGAAGTACGAAGCCCAAAACTGAAAATGCTGGGTTATGGACCAAGGACCACAACAGGCCTCCTGTTTGTATTTATCCGAACTGCAGGACAACGTTAAAATGAGAGATTGTTGCTTTTCTCATTTTAGACACAGTTTTCACTTACTGCGTCCCTAAAGACACAGCGAGTGAATACTATGAATATAATTTACAGGTGATTCAGCAGAGAGTGTGTGTTAGATAAAGCATGTGAAGATTGCACTACAAAATAAGACATCCTTTAAATATTTCTAATTAATCAAGCTACATGGATTAACACAAAATACCACTATGCGTTGCAACAGGAACAGGAAGTCATACAATACTGTAGTGAGCGCCAATACCGAGTAAGGTAATGTTTTCTCTCACCTGAGCTAGCCATGTGAGCCAATGTATGATGGTGCTGAGTTAAAATTAGCAAGGCAAGAATTCAAAGAGAAGACTTAAAGAGGAACATCAAACTTATTCAATAAAACGAGCACAAGTGCAGATTTCACTTCAAATTTTCAGATTAGGATGTATATGAAACTACTTAACTCTTTTGAGTGTTTTCTTTTAATATCTAATCAAAAAAATTTTATATCACAATGTAGGGTTGTATTTTGGCAGATAAATGGTTATACTACAAACTTTTTATACTACAAACTTTTTTTTTTAGAACAGGATGCATTATGGGAAATTAAACCGAAAGCAAAGTATTTACAATGAGCTCACACTTAAACATCTGCCGCAGTAATATTTATCCATATAACACTGATGGGAATAAAGTGCTTTCACTTTTGATAACTAAAATAATAAAATCAAATTTGCTAATAACACATGAGATGTATGGTATGCTACTTTTACTACAGTTCATAAAGATGGTATAAATTTTTTATAATGACTGTAGAAGTAATGGTTGTAACATGTCTTCAGCCAGGAAGGACTGTGGAAAGGAGAAGGTGTCCAGACAGATCGCAACAAGATGCAGGTGGATGACAGCTCACAAAATAAATAAATAATAATTAAAAGAAAAATGGGCAGGACTGAATCATGAAGTTTTATATTTTAAATGGGTCGTCTTCTCTGCTAGTCTTTCAGTAAACGTCACACATTCATATTGTTTTTTTAAAGAACTGAATGATATCCTGTACATAACATCTGTGTCCTACCATGTGAAAATATACATACAATATACTGTGTATGCAGCTGGTATATATTCACTATTCACTACTAGCAAATATATAAATTCTAATATTAATAAACTTTGTGTAATTATTAGAGATTTAAGTTCCAAAGTTGTCACAAACTCATTGTCTGATAGTTATTTGTTTAATAATCTCTGTAACATTATATCATGAAGTAGGTGGTGTAAACTGTACTCCCTTGTTTTGATTTTTCCTTTTTTTCCATATTAAATTGAACTCTGTGGGTGTACTAAGCCATCATTTACATCATTAAGGGGCCATTTGGTTCATTAGCTCGTTGCTGGATAGCATTCAAGCCCCAGGCTGAACAGGTGAGATGATCTGGGGAGGGAAAGAGTATTATTTGAATGTGTTTGTTTGGTGACACAGGTAGCTCAGAGACCAGCAACAGTCACACCTCTAATTGAAGACTGTTGCATCACATTGTCTAACCTGAGACATAATTATTGACACCTAAGTTTGTGTTTGCATCAACATATATTAAACTTTTGATTTTAAATGACATTGTATTTCAGAAATATTGTTGTTTATACCAATATTGGGAAAATAAACAATAATAAAACTACAAGTTAAAAAAGACATAAACAGTTACAGTTTAATACCAATAAGGTTAATACAAGTAAAGTAAATGGTAATAATGAAAGAACATATAGAAGTAAAGGTATATATATATATATATATATATATATATATATATATATATATATATATATATATATATATATATATATATATATATATATATATATACATGTGTGTGTGTGTGTGTGTGTGTGTGTGTGTTTTTGACAATGTGACATATGTGTGGCAATGACACTGTCTGCAGTCTAGTTGGATTAACACACTGAATGTTTTATGTGACAACAACTCCTTGCAAAACAGTTTATCATACTCACAGACAGGTTTTTGCTTCTGTCAAAAGAATCCCAGCAACTACTGTAATCTACTATTTTTGAAAATGTGACATAAAAAAATCTATTCAAGTTAACAAGAAGTATATGCTTACGGAAGTTGAGCCAGGTTCAACTTTTTAAAATGCTGCCTTATGTTTTAGCTTATACTTTGGTTATGAAAGCACTTTCTTCTTCCTGACTGAAGGGAACTTATACGCTGAGTGCAGCTCTTCAAGTTTTAATCTGTTCAATTTATGTGAAATTAAATCAGAATCTCAGATTGTTTCTTCAATATGGGTGAGGAAGAGGGTTCCTATTGCTTTTGCTTTCTTACTTTTTACAGCATTACACTGCCCAAAGGTCTTCAATACAATAATACAAACAGAGCCCATTCAGGTTGTAGATTTATTTATCTATTGTAAAATAATAAATTATTCAGCATTATCTAAGCTATATAACTGTTCATATGTTCAATTTGCAAACAGAGAGAGGCACTGGTCCACTGGATACTGGATAAAACAAGATGGACAGTTATGAAAAAATAAGAAATATTTTTAATTAAAAAATGAGAAGTACAGCAGGGATTTATTACAGCTCAAAAATATCATCTCATCTATCTCACTTTGTGACCTAACATTACTAAAGCAATCACTGCATTCATTAATGTATTTTATGATACAGTGTTCTCATTATGTCTTCAAATAAATGTTCAACTTAAATCAGACTCAATGTTGAATGTAAATAATAAATTCAAGTCTAAATGTTGGTAACTATAAACACAAACACAGACAGAAAAATGCCCGCCACACTTGGCACCTTTTGGAGATGATGTAATCTCTTAGTGAAAACAAGACTGAAGTGACAAGATTTCAAAAGAGGACTAAACGCAGTTATGTAAACGGCCTGAATTGCTTCTGACATCATTTCATACACTCATCAAATGAGGAACACTGAGCAACATTTTGACAGAGCAACACTATATTGCGTTTTCTAGTTTGCAGATGGTTTATTTTCATTCAGCACTTCATAAGCCAGAGGTGCTGCCAAAGACTCCGTACAGTAAGGTGACAAATCAAAAACCTGGAACACTGAATTCCTTACAGTGAAGGGATCTGCTGGGTTTGTTATACTGTGGGGTGTAAATTGCTGGCTGGGGTGGAGTCATCAGCTGCTCTGAGTGGTCACTTTTATCCCATGATGATCCCGGTTCCCATTCACAGGGCACAATGCATTGTTGAATTCTGTGATAAAAGTGATAATGATGTGAATCATATGCTATAAGCCATATCTCATTTCAATAGAGCACTGTTAGATTATTGACAGTGCTCTCCATGATGACCTCAATCCCCAAAACATTACACAAGTGACTATGTTTTTGGATAAATGGCGTTTTATCCTTTCAATTGGTCGCTTCAGGTATTTTGGAGGCCCTTAACGTCATTGGTTGTGCATCAGCATTGTTTTTATTTTTTGACCTCTCGTGATTGGCCGAATCTCAATGCTGTCGCTCTCGTTCACAGCCTCTTTTAACTGTGTCTCAGCTCTCACTCCTTTCAGCAGTCGTTAGTTGACCTGAACTGAAGAGGAATCACTTTCAAGTCAAGTGTCGGGTTTGTGCAGCAGCAGAAATTTGTTGGAACCCTAAAATATGGCAACAAAAAATATTGTCAACACGACTGAAGTTGTGACTGGCTTACATCCATGTTACATAGTAGAGGACTCCAATTACATACTGACAAACAGACCTTCTATTATATGTGTATTCTTGTATGCATTCCTTGCATCATTGTCTGTTACAGCAATATGTGGAAATCTCCTTGTAATAATCGCTGTGATTTATTTCAAACAGCTCCAAACTCCTACTAACTCTCTTATCATCTCTCTGGCTGTGGCTGACCTGCTTGTTGGGATTTTTGTCTTTCCTCTCAGCATGGCATTCTCTCTCAGCTCATGTCTCTATCACGAGGGTTTGTTTTGCAAAGTGCGAGGCAGCTTTGATATTTCACTGAGCACATGTTCCATCCTGAACCTCTGCTGTATTTCTGTTGACAGATATTATGCCATTTGCCAGCCTCTGACATATCAAACTAAAATAACCCACCATGTTGTTGTGATCATGATCCTGGTGAGCTGGGGGGTTTCTGGGATAATTGGAATTAGTGTCACCATTGCTGGATTAAATAATGGGAAATGTGAGGAATCTTGCTTGATTGATGTTCTAATGGAAAATGCTGTTGGACCCATATTATCGTTTTACCTCCCAGTGATCATAATGCTTTGTATCTACCTAAAGATTCTCTTTGTTGCACGGAGACAAGCACGCAGCATCCAGAACACAACAAAGTCTGGAGAAGCTGCCAGCAAGATGGAGAGGAAAGCCACCAAAACTCTGGCTATTGTTTTGGGAGCTTTTATATTATGCTGGACTCCTTTTTTTCTTTGCATCACATTTCCACCTTTTACTGGTGATTCAGTGCCAGTTCCTGTGACTGAAACTCTTAATTGGCTGGCGTTGTGCAATTCAATGCTAAATCCATTTATTTATGCTTTCTTTTACAGCTGGTTCAGGTCAGCCGTTAGAATGATGATTTGTGGAAAGATTTTCCAGGGAACTCTTCCTAACACAAAATTGATTTGATTTAAATCGAGCCGACCAACTACCAGGTGTACATTGTAAGGACTGAATGTTTTATGTGGTTTGTAATGGTGCATTTCTTAACTTGGAGTTCACTTGAGTTTTTCTCTGTGTGAAAAGAAACCAGCCAGCCATCCATTCTCTTCCGCTTATCCTGCTCAGGGTCGCAGGGGGCGGCTGGAGCCTATCCCAGCTATCATAGGGCGAGAGGTACACCCTGTACAGGTTGCCAGCCTGTCGCAGGGCTAGAAAAGAAACCAAACTATGGGAAAAAGCTACAAGTTTACAAACTGATCAACTGATTTGGACCAGTGTGAACAAACTGTGGGTGTAAAAACACTGTTAGTGGTTGCAATCAATAAGGCATGTCATTGTTCAGACTGCACTGCAGGCTGCTCTGTGACCTTGCAGTTGACAAAACATTCTGAGCTCACAAGGATGTTGATGTTTAATATAAACAAATACAAATATAAAGCAAATATTGAACTAACCGTGTGAGTAAAATATTGCATTATATAATCAAGAAATTGATGTATAGGTGTGTGCTTTTTGTCTGTCTCATTAGACAGAGGTTGCTGACTGGTGTCTAGACTGTGATAACTGAGGTCATCCCACTTCTGTCCATTTTTAACATGTTTGCATTTTAGGATACTTCAACCAAATGTGTCAGATTAACCAGGTGTGTAAAGCTAGTGCTCAGGTACAACGCTAGATTGATTTAGAAAGACTTTATTACTAATTCTGAAAAGAACTGTTTACCACACTTGATCAATATAAGTGACAGTGATGTTTTTGAGCTGTTCCAGAAATACTGGTAGTGTTGTGGCATTCAAGAACTGTGTTTGAAGAGAGAAAAGAATAATATCACATTAACTCCATTTAGAACAATCTTTTCCTTTAATATGTCCACAGTTACAAACAAAAGGACTTGGTCAGAAGTTTTGGAATTTTGTGATTCAAGAATGCAGTTAAATGTGTACTATAACTAAATACTTTGTGGTTATTTATTAACAGGTTCTATTTTTGTTTCAGGGTGTTGGTGGACTGTCAGGGTTCTGAGGAAAGTTAGTTATAGTTACAGTTTCTCCACTAGCTTATGCACAAATGGTCCATTTGGTTTAAAATCTGCATCACACAAGTGGGTGCTGATACATCTTTCTCATTCCCTTTTTAAGGATAACACACTGATACAGGACCAAAGACCATCTGCATCCACAGTACAGAGATCCAGTCTTACAGATACAGCCACTTAAAACTGCCGCTTCCTGCCAGCTGCTATTTTGAAAGTGTAAAATAGATGGATAAAACTTTAGTCAGTTTGATCATTCAGACATTTTATTCTGCAAATCACAGCAAACATGTTTTCATTCATCCATTTTCAATTTAATCTAATAAAAGATTCAAAAGAAAAAATATTTGTGCACACAAACTCTCCTCAGATAGATCCAAAACCACGTGTGGCAGATGGTTATGTCTGAAACTGGGAGAACCTAACTTTAGAAGGATTTGGAAGACTTTATTTGTAATTCTGAAAAGAACTGTTTAAAAGATTCAGGACATATTTAGGCACAGAAAATAAATTATACTTGAATGCATTATTAAAAATATACCCCAAAACAAAATTCAGACATGTTTACAAACTACCAGAGCTGGCAAAAGTACTGACATTCTGTACTTAAGTAAAAGCACCTGTGTTTAAAAAAATTACACTGGAAAAGTAAAATGAGCTCTTTGGAGGACGTTTCTACCAACTACAACTAACAACTTTTGTGTAAAGTTAACTGAACCTCATTATATATTATTGTAAAAACATTAAATAAATACATGAGAATACAAATGTCATTCCAATCTAAATTTTAATCCTAATGAATGTAATAAAAGAGAATTTAAAAACAACTCTGCTACACTGATGTAACCTGTAACTCTGACCATAAACACAGCCTCTGTGCACCAACACAGAGCTTTACTGTAAATACAGTACAAGAAGCTAAACTGTTTATTACTTACTAAACTGCAGTGTTTTCATATAATCTTTGAATAACACAAAGTCAGCATACTTCAGTTTGTTTTGCAGTCCTTGCCTCTCTTCTTCCTCTCCTGTCCTCTTTCTTACATCTTTCTCCATCTGAGTGAGCTTGTGGCTCATTCTTTTCACTCGCTGGAAACACAGCAGCTGTTCTTTTAGCTAGCAGACACTCTGCGGTTCTGATACTTGTTGTGCTTTTAGAAATTTAATATATCCTTCAACACGTTGCTCCCTTTATGCTTGCTCCTAGCTAGAGTGCTGGAAATACAACTATGGACATCTGCACTCAGTCCGGCCCACTCTAATCCCTGATTATAGCGCTATAAATGATACATAAATTATATAGGTCTGCCTCTTTAATCTCTTTTTATGCGGTAAGCCCCAGTAATGGAGGATACTCCAGTAGGATGGTCTCTTCTGTGTTATTGTTCCTTCATTTAGGCTCAGATCATTTGATGTTTGACGGCACAGTGACCGGAAATAAAAACTTATCTCAGACACGTTAAACCTAAAGTAGCAAGTCTGTTTTGAAAATGTAAAGAGTAGGAAGTAAATATTTGTGTAAAAATGTAGGGAGTAAAAATAAAAAGTAGTCAGAAAAATAAATAATCAAGTAAAGTACAGATACCTGAAAACTCTACGTAAGTGCAGCAATGAAGTATTTGTATTTTGTTACTTCCCACCTCTGCAAACTACATAAAAATACACCACATGTATTAACTGCATAAAACATACGTCAAAAGTACATTTAGTTCATCCTTACACAGCCAGTATACAGTGACTATGACATGAATGTGTTTCTGTCAGTGATCTGGCTCATGAAGAAATAAAATGAGTAAAATTAACACGAATGAAAAATGTCAGCATAAGGAGTTCAGATCTAGCTAAAGTGCTCAATGACATTACTTTTTCTGAGTTTGTGCAACACAGAGCTACTCCACAGAATATAATATTTGCATGAATTATTCATTCATTATTCAATTATTCAACAGTTCGTCACGAGGGTCTGTTCAGGATCAGCAACATGGTGAGATCTGGGAGGATTAAAGCAGACGTGGATTTTCTTTTGCAACTAAATGAAATGAAAGTTTAAGTAGACTGCAATACAATATTCTGCTCATCTTTACAGATAAATAATCTGTCCTCTTGCTCTTTGTAACAGGTACGCACAACTGTATTCTTGTAAAAGCAAATACGAGCAGAGCACAGATTGATAAATCCTAGCACTACAACGCTGTACTCTGTGCTGTTTATTTCCATGTCCACTTCACTGAAACTCTACACTGTGATATTTAGTTCACTGAGGTATGTTTGTTCACCTTCATCAGCAAAAAGGCACAGTACAGTAGGATGAATTCCAATACATGAAATATATTTTAAAAAAATACTACTATAATACAATGAATACTATACATCCAACAGGTACTATAAGATAGAAAAATATTTTAATGATGACATCATTATTGTGTTAATTTTCTTTTAAGTCACACCCTAGTCTTCTTGGATTCAAAATGAGATTTAAGATATAGCCATGACCTTCATACATAAACATGTTAGTGCTGCTGTAGGTGAATAAAAACTGTAAAAGCCTGACTTATTTTGTTGGTTGTGTGAATGACCAGAGTTCTCTGCACAGATTATGTGTTGCTAGCAGAATCACTCGATGCATTTGATGACACGTTGTAGCCATCTAAAAACAGCAAAAGAGCAGCATGAGCTAGTCTGTGGCATAACGATACAATAACAGTACAAGTACAGTACAGTGTGGCAATCCATTCAGTAATTAATTTGATTCATATGCTGCACTGTCTGACAAAATGATATGCAAGCTGCTAACACACCTAATAACACAACAGTTTACATTTTTGACAGAAGCCATTTCTTAATTTATTTCTTAGTTTTAACTGTTGGTATACCTCTTCCTCGTCTCCAGTTCCTCAAAAATACAAATGCACTTGATGAGTTTCCAGCACTGGTGCTCTAAAAGAAGGGGAAAAAATCATCCAAACAATAATTAAAAAGGAATAAATTAGATTTTATCCACAAAAAAAAAAAAGAATAAACAACATATAACAGAGAAAATTGGTCTTACCCTTGACCCACTTCTGCTGCTTCTGGAGGTTTGTGACCAGGCTGCCATTTCTGACCGCACCTGAAAAATGGATTCCTAAAAGTTAGAACACTGCAAACAAATTTGTTAAGTTTTTTTATATTGTCCAGCCAAACAGTAAAACCAAACCATCTTGTTTTTAGACCTGTGGAAACGTGTGGAATATGAGCATATACACAGAACTGTATTTACTGTTAGAGATGTGAGTTCTGTTTAAAAGTTGATTTTTTTTCTTCAATTGATTTGACTTAGAATTGAATACACACATACCTTTTTGTCCAACAGTGTTCCAAACACCAAAATAAAGAAACCCTTTTAAAAGACAGACAAAATGGACAGTTTATAGTGATAAATGCTCACCATTTACTCAATCAAACACTGTCTAAGTACTATTTTAGTATAAAGATAAATAAAACAATGAATTTGTACCTGTAGTGAATTGAAGAATGCAAATGCAATATTGATTCCTCTGTTTGTTGGATTAGCCAGGATTCCAGCTCCCAAACCCCAAGTTATTCCAAAGAATGGTGTGAGCACAGCCAAACTCTTGGCAATAACCACCAAAACGTGCCTCTCATCTGCCTGTGCAGCATTCGCCCCGATCCTTCTCCTCACAATTTTGTACACTACCACAACCAGGATACTGAGGTTTATGACCACTATTGAAAGTGCAGGAATCACAAATGCCAGTAGAGCCTTGGTCTTATCCCAGTTGAGCCAGCAGATTGTATTTTCTCGGATATATCCATTGTCAGGTGCAGTTGCAGCAATAGTTACTGTTGCAATGATGAGAGGAGCCCCGTAGCCTAGAATGAATCCAATGGCCAGCATAGATGCTTTAGACAAACCGCCACCGAAGACATTAGTTGTGCGGTAGAGCAGCAGCAGAGCTGAGGCCAACATCCAGAAGAACAAGGCTAGGTAGAAAAAGTGGATAAAAAAGGTAGCTGCAGTGCATGCTGGGGCGTTTTTCACTTTTGCATTTGAAATGGCCGCTCCAATTATAAACCAGATGTCTGCAATCAGGAGAGACACGGCAATGTTGACAATGGAAACATGACGCAAGTACGAAGTTTCATTCTTTCTGATCTTTCTCCATATGAGGGCTTCAATGATGAGACATATGACCAAGGAGCCCATGGACAGACCAACTCCAATGTAGGTTATAATGTCCAGATAAAGTTCCTCTGGACTGTTCGGTGACATGAGGATAGAGAATGAGGTCAGGTGGTTGCAGCTGCAGGTCACAGCTCCTGTTTCGTTTACGTTTAACATGACCTCACAGCCCTCATTGTCCCATCCTCCAAGACCATCAAAGAGGCTGAAGTTCCAGAAGACACATTCAGGGTTCCCCAGTGCAGAGTTTAAAATATCAAATGTGAGAGAGATATTATTGATATGACCACTGGACTGAACAAGTGCAACCCTGCCATTTATAGAGTTGAGTGATGAATTAGCTTGATCTCTTGCAGGGAGTACATTATCCATTGAGTCAAATATTATCGTAGTGATTGTTTTATTTTCTCCACCAGCCTCTATTTCTATTGCCACTGAAGAATTAAACACAGCATCAAAAGTGTCTGTGAAGGTAGTTTTGTTTAACAGAATAGATGGTGTGTCAATATTAAATGTGCCATTGACAAGGCGACTTGTTACTGTCTCAATAGACTGCAGGAATGATGAGCTGACACTTTGAGCTTTGGAGTTGTTATATATGTTTATGGTATCATCGGTGTTCAGAAAGTTCCATGATGTTTTATTGGAGGTGAGAATCCCTGCAGTAATCAGGACATTCTAAAGTAAAGAAAAATAGGATATTAGATACAAAATATCTAACATTTAGAATGTGAAAACCTCAGTAAAATAAATCCACATACCTCCATTGAACTGTTGCTAATTGAGATATCTAATGACGATGATATGTTGGCTACATTGGAGAGTATTTTGACAACAGCCTTAATGTTGTTAGGAGATTGAGCTACTTGATCACTGAAGGTGACAGTGACGTTTGTGAGCTGTTCCAAAAATCCTGGCAGTGTCGTGGCAGTCAAGAACTGTGACATTTGAAGAGAAAAAAGAATAGTAACACATGTTAGCTCCATTTAGTACAATCTTTTCCTTTAATGTGTCCACAATTACAAACAGAGGAGTTGGTTAGAATTGGGGGCTTGAAGTATGGAGTTAAATGTGTACTATAACTAAATTTTTTCTTTGTGGTTAATTCTTTAACAGGTTCTGTTTTTGTTTCAGGGTGTTGCCATAGTTCTGAGGAAAGTTTATTGTAGTTACAGTTTTTCCACTAGTTTAAGCAGAAATGGTGCATTATGTTTAAAATCTGCATCACAAAGTGTACAAAGAAAAAGTTGATCTTTTATCATGACATTTAATTTCACCTGGTTCTGTGGTATTGAAATGTAATAGGAAGTATAAAAAACCACGGAACCCCACAAAGGGGCATGGGAGAAAAAAAACATGGGAGGAAAGTAAAGATATGTTTTTTAAACTTTTTAATTTTAGGCCATGCGCTTCCGCGTTAATCTTGATACGGCACCTTCTGTCAGGACATTGAAAGGATTGGTGAGAGATTGCCAGCAAAAGTCGCCTTTAATTCATAATTCAGGGTTACTGTTGGCTGTAACCACGGCAAACTGTACAGGCATGAAGGAATGAACCTGACTGACTGTCTCGCTCTCACGCCATCAGTGCTTCACTCGATTGCCAGAAACACACAGAACGGCGCCCTGCCCTCTTCTCCTCTCAGCTCATAAACAACCACAGTGATGGAGGACACATACCTTATATATATGTGTGTGTATATATATATATATATTATATATATATAAGATAAAAGCTCAAGATGTGTGTGTGTGTGTGTGTGTGTGTGTGTGTACATCTCTCTCTTTTTTCCCCCATTTTTTTTCTCCCATGTCCCTTGCGGGTTTCTGTAAAAACACATCCCGGAGTTGAAAAATTCTGTAAATCTTGGTATCAAATATACTCTTTCCCATGTATTAAAACATTGTATTGTTGCAGAAATAAAAATCCATGTCACATGTCACAAAATTTGCAGATGTTTTAACATCAGTTTTATTAATAGACTCTGAGCTGCATACTTTTAAAAACTGGATTTTAATAGTCATATTTACTCAGGAAGTTCTACAGACATCCAAAAAATGAGGGTGGGGAGGTGGTGGGGTGCTTCATATCTGAAGGAAGTCTCTTATTTTACACCTGAACATATCATCCTTATAAGTCTGTCCTTTTCATATATAAATCATTCACTTGTAGTCTTTATAAAGTAGAACTGCAATCCTTTGGTCTGAAGTCCTCGTTATTGTGGCTCCACAGACCCCTCTTTTACACCTGTTCTGAGGTGTGTCTTAGAGCAGCTCGTTTTGGTGCGGTTTCTTTAAATGTGAATGAGACATTTCACGCCCCGCCCCCCCTCCAGGTCGCAGAGCATTCCACTCCATCCCGTTCGGCCATTTTTGTAGTTTGATAGCAGCGATACGATTATCTACCAGGAGAGAAACAGGCACTTCGAAGAGGCTCTGATGCCTGGGAGCGATGTAAGGACAACAACTGAACATTGTGACTTTTCTACTTGCAACTTTGGCATAACTGAACTTGGACTACAAAATCGCTGTGAGACAAAAATGGCAGATTCAAGAAATTGGTTAGCCGGAAGTCCATGTCCTTGTTTAGCAGTTCCACAGCAAATACTGTGACGTAACAGACAAGAAAACATAATAGGGAGTAGAGAAAACTGAACAGACTGAAAATTATGACCCAAAAAAGAATATAAAGATATCTACGCAGCACTCCTAGACGCTCAAAGTACGCAGAAACATTTATTTAAGGTCTAAAAAAGTGGATTTTGTTGGATATGTCCCCTTTAAGAGGCGACAAAAGTTTCACTGTGATGCAAATGATGTTTCACAACTGAACGAGCACCAAAACAAGAAAAGCAAAAATCATTCATTTTAACGTCATCCTTCAGATCAGTTTGAGAAAATAGAAACAGGAGGACTAATGCCTAATGTGCGACAAAAGAATCTGCTGTAATGCTTATGATAGTCTTGGCTCTTAACTGTCTGGAAAGGAAGTTTTTGACCTTAAAATTACTGTAGCGATTTAACAGATATGTGCAAAGGCACTATGCAAGTTCCACCTGTCCCAGTCTGTCAAGCTATGGTCACTTGCCACTAGTGGCTCAGACCAGGAGGTAGCTCCGCACCAGGCTGCTCTGTGCCCTGGCCGTGTCTTTGTTTTGGATGAAGATTGTCCTGTTGTCAACTACAGTGGAAATGCTGAAAAAAATGTAATTAAAAATAAATTTGAAATGGTCTGAATTGTGAGATGTTTCTTTGACCCCAAGGATGTAGGAAATTAGAAAGACAAATAAATTGGATGACACTTATTTTTCTTGGGTCCCAGGAGGATATTCAATTTTTGAAATATAGTCACAATTGTCATTTAGCAAGAAAAACTGCAATAAACTAATTAACATAAATTAATTAATCAATTATTTAGACAGACAACCTGAAGACAGGCTCTTGTGACATTTTTGTGGCTTCACATAGGTGAACACATGCAATCACACATGAACTCTAGTTTTTTTCTTACAACGATTTATTTTTTCTTCTGTAGTACCACCCTGCATGTCTTTCCTCGCTGAAAGGCACAATGGATATCTTACTGTTCTTTTAAGCTAACCAACATTTTCATTAATACAAACAACAGAACGAGGCAAGCTCTGTTTTACCTCTTCTGATATATAATTTTGAAGCGCTAGGTCACCTGAGACTGGTCAAGCAGGTCCTTAATGGGTCGCAGTATGCAGGTGTCTTGTTGATCAATATATTGAGTCTTGTTGCAAACTGCGGTCTGTTGTCCCTCCTCATTCTCTTTACAGGGCGCTATGGCTGTGAAGCTATTAGGCGTCTCACCAAATGTTGTATCATTACATGTGCTGTTCACTAAAATAAACAACAAAAAAACCCAAACAAACAACAAAAACAAAAAACAGAGAAAAAAGGCCTCAGTAAAAGCACATATTTTTTAAACTTTCATTTTATTAAATGCTTTGTAATGTTTGGCTTTATACTCACTTTCTTTCAATATCGTCAGTGTTATTGTTGCACTAAATTGAGGATATCTGGTTGATTGACAGATAAATGTCCTGTTTGTGCAGGCAGTGTCACTTTTATATGCATAGGAAATATTTGTTTGACCTTTGTATAAACAACAGCAATAAGAAAAAAATATTATTTTTTGTTTAATAATAAAATAATTTTCATTTTGTTGCTCATTTGTTTCAGGGTTACCTGTAATATTTGTGTCCTTAAAATTAACAATGTAGTTGTTGTTGACAGAGCACCTCAGTGTCTGTGTTTCACCAGGACACAAGATAAATTCTTGAATTGGTGCCACTCTGATGACGGGTTTGTCATTGAGTGTGAAGGTTCCGTTAGATCTTTGTCGATAAAATGAATTATCCTTTTTCCTTTTGAGCCTGCATTCATATGCTCCTGAAATTAAATCAGTCATATTTAAAACCAGTGTTGCCAAACAAAAATAAAGAAGTACATGGATCTCTTTCTGTTGTGAAAGACGTATGTAAAGGTAATGGTTACCAATTTAAATACATAAAATCATTTCAGTTATACTACACTAATATAGGTTAGTCTTTTTAGTTATATATATATAGTAGTAACTTTCTGCTTAATATAAACTTAGCACAAAAGTCAGTACATTTCTGTGTGGCTGATCATTTCTTTGTTGTAACAGTGCTTCTGTCATGGTCCTGGGCTTTGACCCAGTGTTTAATGCTTCAGGCTGTTTAATTCTGTTTTGGTAACACCTGAGTGATTCTTAGTTTATTGAATCTGTTTGGAGTTTTGTATCTTTTTAGAGTTATTTCCAAGTTGGTTTCTTGTGTTTACATTCTCTAGTCTTTTTAGTTCTAAGAGTTCTGGTTATAGGTGTGTGTATTTTGTTCCTGCTTCAGCATGCCTGCCTCCCTGTGTATCAACTTAGGATTTTTATCTGTCACAGTTAGTCATTTTCTGTTTTACTTTGCAAGTCCATTGTCCCTGTGCATTGTGTTAGGTTTGCTTCCCCTCTGTGTCATTAGTTTGATTAGGTTCATCTGTTGATTCCCCGGCTTTGTTGCATTTTCCCAATTAGCCCTCTGTTTATTTAAGCCCTCAGTTTCCTTCCGTTCCTTGTTAAGTCACCCCTCTTAGTAGTGCATTTCTTTCTAGGTTACCCAGTGTTTTGGATTATTTGCTGCTGCAAAGATTTTTTTTTTGGTGTTTTTTTTTGTGTTCCGCAAGTGACCCCAACAATAAAGGAGTTCATGCCTCCCGTGTCTGCATTCGGGCACACAGCCCGCCTGCCAAACTGCCGCACCTTGACAGTTTTTTAACAATATATCTTATACTGTCGGATGTGACCAAGCTGGTGACCAGCATGAGGAGGAGGTACCAGGCTGTTGTGGCTGTATGGTTCTTCCACGTGCTACAGAGGCCCCCATTTGTTAAATGGATACATTGCTAAATTGCCTAAACCCACCTACTCAATTCTGTTGCTCAACCCACAAATGCATTTTCCTTATAAATGTGACTCCATTTAAGGGGAAATAAACAGGCTTTCCAACAGTATAAGATTTATTGCCAAGAAGCATTTTTACAACAAAGAAATAATTGACAAAACACAAATTTCCTTAATTTTTTTCCGAAGTTGATATATTTGTTTTAATTTGATCACACAATTGTATCGTAGTCATAGTCATTTGTGGCTCAATTGATCAGTGAAAGTGCTGACTTTGTCCTATAAGTCATCTATTGCCCTTGAGCCAATGAGAATGTTGCAGTTGCACTTGCTAGAGTAGTAAAAGAAAATACTAAGACTGCGCTGACTAAGACTGATTTGTGAATATACTCATTAAATGCACCACAGGCACAGTACGTGTTTCTTACCACTGTCGGCGCCAATGAACGTTGATACAGTTAAGACGGAGTTAGTTTGGTTATTTGAAATGCTGTGTACTCCATCTTTAACTATGAGATTGCCATCACGGCTCCACTCTTCATTCCAGTCAGTGCCAAAGAGATCCACTGGTGGAGGGCCACATGTTACTTTCACCCCATCCCCAAAAAATCCTTGGCCTACAATTTCAAACTTCAGGAAGTTTGGGTCTTTAAAAATGAACATAAATATCAGAGAATTATTAAACAATTATCACATGTTTCTGACATGTAGTAATATTTAATAAAATCAAAAATACAGAAGAGTGCTTACCATCTGATATCATAGTGTACACTTTTGCCAGCTGGTCAAAAATGTCACTGTTTACTGCGTGAATTACTTCCACTTGTAAAGAAGGGGCAGTGACGTTGTATTCAGCAATGGTGCTTCCGCTTCTACAATACAGAATTGAAACAGCCATCGGAAGATAGGTACACTATGGCAATTAAGAGGTCACTGTGTGAATAAAATGCTCAGCTGGTACAAAGGGGCCAAAAATATGCCAGACCAGGCAACATTTTTCCGATCTTCTGTTGTTCAATTAAGAGCTTGTGCAAACTGATGCTACTGGCAAATTTGATGCTACTGGCAGGAGTAGCATCAAATGTGGTCTTCTGCTGCCGTAGCCTTACTTTAAGGTTTGATGTGTTGTACATTCAGAGATGCCTTTCTGCACACCTTGGTTGCAACAAGTGGTTATTTGAGTTACTCTTTCCTTCCTATCAGCTCAAAGCAGTCTTTCCATTCTCCTCTGAACTGTGACATTAACAAGGCATTTTCACCCAGAGCACAGTCACTCATTGGGTATTTTTGCTTTTTTCACACCATTATAAATGGTTTTGCAGGAAAATCCCAGTAGATCTGCAGTTTCTGAAACTTTTAGCCCATCAGGCACCAGCCATGCCACCTTCAAAGTTGCATAAATCATCTTTCTTCCCTATTCTGATGCTCGGTTTGAAGGGTCGATTAACAAGCAGTTGAATAGGTGTACCTAACAAAGTGGCCAGTGAGTATATACACAATACATAAACAACATACTCTCTTGGTATGTTTTTTCCAAGCCAACTAAGGTAATGGATGGTTTAAATGAAAGTGGAGAGAGAGAATAAAACAGATTGGTGTATTCCTAATATAGCCTTATCATAACTTGAAAATGCAGATTCAAAAATACTTTTGTCTTATCCCATTTCTTTTTACACTCTGCAAAACTTTCTCTCCAGGTGAACATACTGGAGAAATTCATTAAACCAAGATGTCTGGCCAGTCCTACTAGTATTAAATATTACTGTGTTACGTGAAAAAAAATGATTTGCTGATAAGACATATGCTGTCCTTTTCTTTCTGTATCTTTTTACAAACATGTATACATCATTTATCTTCACTCTTATTATGAGCAGCACAATTATAGCACTATTATGCTTTGTATTAATTTTCTACACAAGACACTGAGTAACATCATTTCAGTGAATTACAGAAAATAAAAACAACCTAAGTAGCCTGGTGTGGAGTCAAACTTTTGGCCTTTATTATACTTTCAGTCTGCTCCTGCATATAGGGACTGGTGAAGTCAGAGTGTAAACTAATCAGCTGATTCTCAGTGATCCAAATGGTCTCTAATCTTTACTGTATACCAGTGTTTCAGTATACCTCTTTGTCAGTATCGTGTGTGTGTATTAGTGGTGGCAGTTTAGGTCGTAGTCATCCCTTTTTTGTAGTGCATTCATGTTTTTTTAAATTTCAAGATAGTCACATGATGAAGGAAAGACTGAACACTTTGTGATAGGGTTCGTGTTCAGTTTTGACAAAAGGCAATTTTTTAAAAGATGTGTCCTTGGCAATTGTGGAAAATTTCCCAGTAACGGAAACACAGTTTGAAAATATTATTTTTTAATTTTTTTTTTTTTTTTTTTACACTTTTGACACAAAGGTGGAATTTTAAAGAAATACAGCAGCTGTAACCCTACCCCCACCCCCCAAAAAACAAACTATAAGGGTTCATATGTTTTTAAAAAAAAGATCAAGTGACTTACCGGAATTTAATTAATTGCGAAGTGACGTTATTCTTCGATGATGTGTCATTGATCTGTTTGAGATAGTGACATGGTCAAACATGAATTAAATATCCCATGCACCCAAATTGTGAGAAAACTGAATGAAAGAGAGACAGGGCACATTGAGACTTACAACTTTGCTAATGTTTGTGAAAAAAGGACTGTTTGGATCATTGTATGATTCACTGAAGTCCACATTTATGGTAAGGTTGTAAACAGCTGTTGTTGGCACTGGTGTTGTTGAGGTTGGCATTGGTGATGTTGAGGTTGGCACTGATGTTGCTGAGGTCGGCACTGGTGATGTTGAGGTTGGCATTGGTGATGTTGAGTTTGGCATTGGTGTTGTTGAGTTTGGCATTGGTGTTGTTGAGTTTGGCACTGGTGTTGCTGAGTTTGGCACTGGTGATGTTGAGGTTGGCACTGGTGATGTTGAGGTTGGCACTGGTGATGTTGAGGTTGGCATTGGTGATGTTGAGTTTGGCATTGGTGTTGTTGAGTTTGGCATTGGTGTTGCTGAGGTCGGCATTGGTGTTGCTGAGGTTGGCATCAGTGATGTTGAGGTTGGCATTGGTGTTGTTGAGTTTGGCATTGGTGTTGTTGAAGGTGGTGGACATGGAGTAAAACCTGTGGAGAAACGATACACAAAAAATAACTTCATTTTAATTATAGGTAGGACATTGACAAGAACAAATTCATAAATTTTTACTCACAAAAAATATTTGTTTATTTTAAAAACAACAAGGTGCTTACTTGTGATTGGTTGACATAACTCTCCACCAGGAGGAAGCCCTTTTATGCACCCGCAGGTTGGGGGAGGTGACTTCGCTGCATGAACCATATTTATTACACGTGTCACATGACCAAGCAAACTGCTGCTCACACTGACACTGCAGTCCTCCAGTGGAGTTTGGATAGCACCCTTTTGAAGATAGTTCAAAGAATTACAAAAAACACAGTTCATAAGACATACAGCACCACATAAGCAGCATTAATTTTGACTGAGTCAAAAAAAATCACATGAATGAGATCAAGTCCTTACATGTGGTGAAGGTCAAGTTTTGTAGTGTTAAAGACTTGGTGATGGTTTGAGGGAAGGAGAAATTTCTGACAATGTCCCTGAGTACATCACTGAAATTTGGGGGCACGCTAGATACTGGGATGTGCAATTCAAGGACTATCTCAAAGTCCACTGGCTCTGTGAAGGAGAAAAGGAGAGAATGCATCACATGAACCTGTCACAATCATGGGAAACAATATTTACATGAAAATGCTGACAGCAAACTCTTTACACATGACTACAGCCCTATAAATGCATCCGCTCCACTTGTCAGTTCAGTTCTCCTCTGTTACTAGTTGTCAAACCCCATTTGCTTCTGCTTGAATTCAAAGTTTAAATACTTTTGGTTGCATGAGCCACAAGGCAAACAGTTGTAATTCCAGATCAATTAAACAGCTGCATTGTTAGAACAAATACAACAACAGTGATTTCATTTAGGTTTCATTATTCTGTTTTCTAGTGGAAATTTCTATTTTCCAATGCAGCTACAGAATCTAATGCACATCATCCATGAAACATTACAGATCATATCTTTAACAGCCTCCTGTAGGCCCACCACCCACAGGAGGTGTTGTAGGGGTCCGGCGCAATGTGTGCCGAGGGGCGGCCGAGTGCGGAGGTGCTGTTAGATCAATTCCCGGCTATCAAGGTTGGCTATTGGGACATGCAATGTCACCTCTCTAGTGGGAAGGTGCTGGAATCTCCCCACTAGAGATCTTGCTGCTGGTTTAGACATTAATGGCTGTATATTGAGTTATTTTGAGGGAAGAATAAATTTACACTGTTATATAAGCTGCTCACAGACTACTTTTCATTGTGTCAAAGTGTCAAAACCTTCAGTGCACCCAACCATGTGTGCTACTCCATCAGAGCAGATACTCGTGCAGTTTTCCCACTTAAGTCTGCCTTGTTCAGGATATTCAGATGTGGCCCAACAACTTTCCTCTCCTGTTGTTTTTCTGGCAATGCCTTGCAAAATAGGAGGTTTTGTCTTATCGATTTTCCGTTCACAAAATACACATTGGCCAAGAGTTGAGTATGCACTTGAAAATCACTGTCCTATTTCACGCAGTGAGACGCTGGGGCATGTAGACCTTAGCTGAGCTGCAGCCGCAGCTGACAGCGGGGAAGCTGTAGTGAAGTCATAGCAAAGTTGGATTTTGCTGAAAAGAAAATGTGAAAGTTGCAGAAGCAGCCTCTGTGCAAGCAGTGGTCTGGAAAGAATAGTCTGACTGAAATGCCATAAAATAGTAACAGACCCTGTTTGCTAGGCCTTGCGAGGTATATTGGCGCCCACTATTTCCCAACTTATGGATATATTGGACCTACAAACAGCACAGCCAGTACAAGTGGTGTTTAAATCTGCTATGGTTTAAACTGTATGTATGGTTTTTCCTTCAGGACGGAGGTCCTTGAGTTCAGGCCTGCTTTGAGTTCTTGTCCAAAAAAGGATGTATCTCAGAATGCACATATGGTTTCCATCAGCACACAGGTATTAGATATTGTGGCCACTCGTTGGGCTATCGCCAAATAAGGGAAAAAGCATACATACTGAAAAACAAGCCGAACACCAGTTGAAGCTGGTTTTCCATAAGAAATCATATTGGATGAAAGCCAAGTGTGGGGGGAGACATATGATAGTATATAACTGTTGTGATCCCCTTTCTTGGGGAGTAGAAGGATTAGCATTTCTCTCCCAGACGTTTCCAGAAGCGTTTGTTTGACATTGTCTTCTCTGTAATAAACTCCATGTTTTTCAACGAGACTTTTTTGGCAGAGTATTTCTTCTGAACACACACTTCACAGAAAGACACAGCACCACCATGCACCCAGAGCCTGCAGCTGCGTAGCAGCAGCAGCTTCAGATGCTGCAGGCCCAGGCTGAGCAGCACATGCACATGTTGGAAAACCTGGTGGCTCAGTCTGGGTCTTCGGCACAACTGTCACCGCTCCCAGCGTCCATCATAGTGCACAGGATGGGGGAAGTGGATGACCCACAGTCCTTCCTGAACAGGTTCCAGGCCATAGTGGAGGTATGTAGGTGTCTTGAGAATGATTGAGTGGTGAGATTGCTTCTGCTGTTGTCTGGGGAAGCTCAAATGGTCGCATTCAGCATTCCAGCTGTGTCGTGGGGCTGCTTCACACACGTCTGCCAGGTGGTGTTGAACGGGCTTCGATAATTGCTAGAGGACCACTGCCGCCGCTTCTGCAATGCTCATCTGGAGGAAGGTGACAGATCATTCGTATAAACCCAGAAGGTAAGGGATGAGATGGCGTGGTGGTTGCAGCCAGCATTGCTGGAGGAGAGTTGCGCATGCTGGAGCTGGTGGTTCTTGAACAATTGACTGAGGGGCTACGGGTGAGGATGGTGGAGTCAGTGTGGTGCCACCGGCTGACAAGCCAGGAGACAGTCATCACAATTTTAGAGGACCAACTGGCTGGAGGCTGACCAATTCCAGCACTGAGGGTGGGGCAGGTGATCTGTGTGGCCAGATTTCTAGCACATTCCCCTCGTCTGGGAGTGACATGCAGCGTTCCAGGAAGGTGCCGCTGGGGTACAGCTGATGATAATGAAATCTGCTTTAGATCTATAAATGTTTTTAAGTGCAGCTACAATAGAATGAGCTGAAGTGTATCAGTGAATAATAAAAATAAAGGTTTTCATACCAAGAGGTTGTGGTGAACATGGAGAGATACCTGTGAACAAACATAAAACATTTAATTTTCTGTCCAGAAAAAAAACATTGACCACAATCAACTGGAAGTTGAAAGTGCACAGTGGAAGCATTCCAAATCTCCTCTGGCATTAAACTCAATACAAAAACTGTTTTCTGAGAACTTCATGGCAGGGGTTTCCAAACCTAAAAAGCTTCTCTAGGTATGCACATGGCTTAGTAATGTTGTCGATATAGTGTAACTATAGTGTTTAACAGATGATTAAACACAGTGATAGTGACGTTTTGATCAACACATTTGTCAGTCCTTGTTCAGAGCAATATTTCTTTTATCAAAGCTACAAGTTGCTTACTTGTGATTGGTTCACAGAACTCTCCACCAGGTGGAAACCCCTTTATGCATCCACAGGTTTGCGAGGTAACATTATTGCATGCACCGTATTCCTTACACTTGTCACATGACCAGCCAAATCGGTCCTCACATTCACACTGCAGTCCTCCCGTGGCGTTTGGATTACACCCTTTTGAAGACATTTAAGAGAATGAAAAGCCACAGATCAGAATTCAGACTTCACCGTATAAACAACATTTAATCTGACTGAGTACAAAATTCTTACATGTGGTGAAGTTTAATTCTTCTATTATCAAAAACTCTGTGATGGTTTGAGGGAAAGACAGATTTGCCAGATAGTCTCTGAATACATCAATAAAATTTGGGGGCACACTGGACACTGGGAAGATCAAGTTAAAGTCTATATCAAAGTCCACTGGTTCTGTGGAGGAGAAAAGGAGAGAATTCATCACATAAACCTGTCACAGTCAACTTTATATCAACATGCTCCCCATGCATTTAATGTGTTTTATTTCACTTTAGATTTTACATGTTCTAGGCCATAGAAATAGCTGTTTGTTACAGTGCTAGTAATGTATGTGACAAGTAGATGTTAACATTAGCTATCACCAAATTAAGATACCAAAAACTTGCTTGGAACCATGGAACTGTTGGAGAGATTTTCCCTGCATACCAAGAAAATAAATTCAGTGCAGTCCGATCTCCAATGAAAGTAAATCTAAACCATAGATAACTTTCAATTTATTGCCTCAAGCTCATCAATTTTACCAGGATTAATCACTGTATTTAATCACTAGTTATTATTAATCTCTGTCTCTCTCCCACAGCATGTCTTTTGTCCTGTCTCTCTCCCCTCAGCCCTAACCGGTTGCAGCAGGTGACTGCCCCTCCCTGCGCCTGGTTCTGCAGGAGGTTTCTTCCTGTTAAAAGGGAGTTTTTCCTTCACTGTCGCCAAGTGCTTGCTCAAAGGGGGTCATTTTGACTGTTGGGTCTTCTCTGTAATTATTGTAGGGTCTTTACCTTACAATATAAAGTGCCTTGAGGCAACTGTTTGTTGTGATTTGTTGCTATATAAATAAAATTGATTTGAAGACCTACACAGTTGTTTCATATCTACATAGACAGTGTTTCGTACAATATAAACATTGAAAAAAGAATACCCCTCATTTTAATTTTACACTACATGTAGGCCATAGGGCATTATTAAAAAGAATTGTTTTCTTTTTGATGTGATTCTCTTCAATTTCTCTGCTTGCAACTAGTTCTTTTGTTCTGGGATGTGCTGAGTGCTGCAGTGAAGGCATAGTGACATGGGATTTTGCTGAAAAGCATATGTGAAATCTGCAGAAATGATGAGGGAGTTAGCCGCCATGCACCAGAAGCAGGTGGAGATGCAGCAGCCCCAGGTCGAGTGGCACATGCAAGTGTTTGAAAACCTAATTGCACAGGTTACAGCAGCTCATGGACCAGGTGCTCTGTCCACACATATGCTACCTAACTAGATGATATCATCATCCACAGTGACACATGGGTGGAGCATGTGCAGTGGTACTGGAGTCCCTGGGGCAGGTAGGTGGCGAGGGGTGGGGGGTGGGGTGTTTTGTCCAAGCAGGTAAGAGGGGTCAACCACCCAGTGGTTTACATCAACCGGAAGCTGACGGAACCTAAGACCTGCTTCAGCATTGTACAGAAGGAGTGCTTGGTGATCTGGTGGGTGGTTGACTCTCTCCGTTATTACCTCCTGAGATGCTTATTCACCCTCTGCTCAGACTACGCCCCGTTGCGACTCCATCGCATGACAGATGCCAATGTCCGAATCACCCAAATTATTATCGTGGGTGTTACTTTTTTTATCTGCACTTTTCTTGTGTACTGTTGTATCCTGTTTTCGTTGTTCAGCACTTTGGTCAGTGCTTGCTGTTTTTAAAGTGCTTTATAAATAAAATTGGCTTGGCTTGGCATCCACTTTTATCTAGCCACATGACCAATCAAGTTTAACATAGTCCATAGATTGGGTATAGATAGCTGTGGCTGACTTTGTCGCTCATTCGCAGAGGAGGAATAGGATAGGCCAGACAGCTCTTTGGCCTAAGTTGGTTAGTGGGTATGGTTTGTGGCTCAACTGCAGGAGAGGGGTGGTGCAGCAGGCTCAGGGGGCTGATAGACCTGCCACCTATCAGCTGATCATCTTATTTTATGCAGTATGATGGGAGGAAAAAGGTGTGTGGAGATGAGCAGAGCAGTGGCTGACAGCAGGGAAGCTGCAGTGACATCATAGCAATGTGCAATATTGCTGAAAAGCAAATGTGAAAACTGCAGAAGCAGCATGTTTGTAAACAGTAATCTGGAAAGAATAAACTGTGTCTGAACTGCTGTAAAATTGTATCAGACTCCATGTGTTTGGCCTCTTAGTAGCTGAATGGTAAAAGGTTTCAAGAAATGTGCATTAGTAATTGTTTAAAATGACATTTGAATAGTGACTCATTTCATTGTGCATGAATACTAGAGCTATTTTACTCATTTTTAGACAATAACTGTCAGATACATACAGTTCAATTCAGTTTTATTTGTATAGTGCCAAATCACAACAGTCGCCTCAAGGTGTTGTGTATTGTAGGGTAAAGACCCTACAATAATACAAAAAAACCCCAACAGTCAAAAACGACCCCCTATGAAAAAGCATTTGGCGACAGTGGGAAGGAAAAACTCCCTTTTAACAGGAAGAAACCTCCAGCAGAACCAGGCTCAGGGAGGGGCAGTCATCTGCCACGACCAGTTGGGGCTGAGGGGAGAGAGACAGGACAAAAGACATGCTGTGGAAGAGAGCCAGAGATTAATAATAATGATTAAATACAGAGTGGAGTATAAACAAGTAAATAATGTGAATGAAGAAGAAACAGTGCATTATGGTAGTCCCCCAGCAGCCTAGGCCTATAGCAGTATAACTAAGGGAGGGTTCAGGGTCACCTGATCCAGCCCTAACTAAAAGCTTGATCAAAAAGGAATGTTTTAAGCCTAATCTTAAAAATAGGGTGTCTGTCTCCTGAATCCAAGCTGGGAGCTGGTTCCCACAGAAGAGGGGCCTGAAAGCTGAAGGCTCTGCCTCCCATTCTACTTTTAACTATCCTAGGAACCACAAGTAAGCCAGCAGTCTGAGCGTGAAGTGCTCTATTGGGGTGATACGGTACTATGAGGTCTTTGAGATAAGATGGGGCCTGATTATTCAAGATCTTGTATGTGAAGAGAAGGATTTTAAATTGTACTCTAGATTTAACAGGGAGCAAATGAAGAGAAGCCAATATGGGAGAAATATGCTCTCTCGTTATAGTACCTGTCAGTACTCTAGCTGCAGCATTTTGGATCAGCTGAAGGCTTTTCAGGGAGCTTTCAGGACAACCTGATAATAATGAATTACAATAATTCACCCTAGAAGTAATAAATGCATGAATCAGCTTTTCAGCATCAGTCTGAGAAAGGATGTTTCCAATTTTATAAATATTGCGCAAATGTAAAAAAGCGGTCCTACGTATTTGTTTAACATGTGCATTGAAGGACATATCCTGGTCAAAAATTACTCCAAGATTTCTCACAGTATTACTGGAGGCCAAAGTAATGCCATCCAGAGTAAGTATTTGGTTTGTGGGGCCGAGTACAAGAACTTCAGTTTTATCTGAATTTAGAAGCAGGAAAATACAGTGATGTAAATGTAAAGAGAAGTAGAACTCACAGTCTAAGCACATATCCTAACTAAATGTGCTTACACAAATCAGAGGGTGTGATGGTATAATGTAATACAGTGGGGGTAAATAATTATTTGATCCCCTGCTGAATTTGTAAGTTTGCTCACTTCCAAAGAAATGAACAATTTCCAATTTTTATGGCAGTTTCATTTTAATGGAGAGAAACAGAATATCAAACCTAAATAAATAAATAACGCATCAAATAAAAGTTATAAACTGATTTGCAAGTCATTGTGTGAAGTAAGTATTTGATCCGCCACAAGCAATCCAGAATTCTGGTTCCCATAGATTACAGTCAATCCCCTTACTGTATATGTCTACACACAGGCCTACCTGCTTGGCTGGTGTTTAACTGGCAGTATTGCCCATCTGCTGGAAGTCCATTAATGCATCCACATGTAGCACCGATGATGGCATCACAGGCTCCATAGTTAATGCATTTGTTATATGACCAAGCAAAGCCCTCCTCACATGTGCACTGGTATCCAGCTTTGTTTGCAGTTATGTTTGAGGAACACACTGAGAACAAACAGCAGCACACAATATCAGGGTTTAACAACACTTGTAAACATGTGTTAGAGTGAAGATACAATATGTCTGACAATGGAGAATCAAACTAAAGGATGCTGTACCTGTTGTGATATCAATGCTTGTAATTTCAGCAGTGGTGTTGATCAGTAGAGGAAACCTGAGAGTGTTCAGTATCATTTGGAAATGCTCCAGGTCAGAGATGCTTACCACAACTTGGAGCTCATACTCCGTGGAATTTAAGGAAGCTAGAGGTGAAAAAAACCCACAAAGAGATGTAACGCTGATAAACTGGAGAAGGAGAGGGCCGATTCAGTTGTCAATACTCAACACTGTTTGCTGTATTTTTAAGATTAGGCTTAAAACCTTCTTTTATGATAAAGCTTATAGTTGGGGCTGGATCAGGTGACCCTGAACCCTCCCTTAGTTATGCTGCTATCCACAGTATTGCTGACTTCGCGCCATTACCCCTAATTCACAGCGGAAGCCGTTTTTTTTAACTTCGTGGTTACGGTTGCGGGGTTACACACCTGCTGTTGCTTTAAACATTTTGACACTGCAGTTTCTTTTACCTGGCGTAAATGGCAACACATGAGAGGTGGATACATTGCAAGGATGTTTTAAAAAGCAGCGATGACAATTCAGTAACAGTGCCTCACCTGTCACTTCTCACGGACTGGGTAGATGACATGGAATTATGGCCTGAAGTCACCTACATCGACATTATCAATTACCTTGTTTTTTCCTAAGGCGTTGATGGCGAGGAATCACGTAATTATAAGAGCACCGAGGCGTATAATTACCTTCAAAGCAATAAAATCATTAAAGTAATGCTGAACAAACAAGGCAATGTTATTCTCCTTAAAGCAGCTGTAGAGCCGAACCAGAGCATGGGTCATGCTCAGGGAAAGTGGAGTGGTGGAGACAGTCAGCTGTTCCTGTATTGATGGATTAGGGAAATCATGTAGTCCTGTAGTCTATTCTGTGGAAGGTATATTACTTATCTGGATATCAGAGTGTTCAGATCACTGAAACAGAAACACTGGACGGGCCGAAGGCTGTGATCGGGGAGACACGCAGCTGTCATCTTGCTAACTGCTACGTGTTTACATGTGGAAGTCACACATTGTTAAAGCTTTGTGTAGGCTTTGTGCTGTAGTGTCACACTATAAATAAAATAACGTAAAAGAATAGGCTGTACATTAAAGGAAAACTTAAAACATAAGGAAAAAATACAGTAATAGGATGTGCAACTGGGCAGTATAATTTTGGGGAAAAAGAACAAATTTACAGAATAAAATAATTTGAATAAATGTACAGACTCATGTAGTGACCACTGACAAAAGCACAAGTTAAACCCGAGCTCATGTTCCAACTAATAAAGCTGCCTGTTACAGCACAAAGTAACCAACTTTTGTCATTAACTCTGGCTCTGACTCTGGGTAACCGGAAGTATAAAACCGTACAGCAGAAGAAGCAGTCTTGGCAGCCTACGTACGCTCTTACAGAAACCTGTGGAT
>JAMQGT020005521.1:0-23717 GCA_024447675.2 Pterophyllum scalare
GGCTGTGAGCACAACCCCCATCTGTGGATGTCGGGCCCTCATACCATCCTCATGGAGTTGGTTTCTAACAGTTTATGCAGACACATGCACATTTGTGGTCTGCTGGAGGTCATTTTGCAGGGCTCTGGCAGTGCTCCTCCTGTTCCTCCGTGCACGGGGCACTATTGCACCTATAGCCTTGAATCCGTGGTTATGGGTTCAGCCTGAGTTTGTACATGAGTGATTACATTTATAGGCTTGATTGGGCAAAGCATATATGATACAAATAATTTTGTGGCAAGCGAGAAAAACAAAGGCCAAATTCAATGGCCTGGTGTGACAAGGCCATTGAATATTCTACAAAACCATGAATAACTTTTGATGGGCTACTTGTCTAGATGATCTGGAGCCATTTTGGTCTCACTGGGTGAAATGCCCTAGGAGGAGATGGTTTAAATAGCAGGCCTGAAAATGGCAAAAATTGACACCTTCAATTCAAAATGGCTGACTTCCTGTAGGGTTTCGGGTATGGGTCCAAGAGACTTTTTTGCACGTCTTAGGATGTTACATGAGCCTGCACAATTTCAGATATGTAGGTAAAATGTAGCTCCAGGGCTACGCAAAAAACATGGTATTTCTTGATATTTCCAGGTCCCACTAGGTGGCGTTCTAATGTTTAGGGACTTTATGCATATCATTGTGTTCAGGGCGGGAGGCTTATCAAACCACTAAAGTTTAACGCAGATTAGGCAATGTGGCTTTGAGTTTCTGCCATTTTTGTCTTCATGGGGAAACACCGAACTTTGCCATCCTGCCAGGGTCACGCCCTTTGGCGAAAACTCACAGTTTTGAAAACAATGCAAGGCCACCTCCTTTAGGCTTTCCAGGGAAAATTTGAGATGGTTCTGCTTAACCACCTTGGAGCTGTACCACAAAGTGTCAAAACATGACATTTCCTGTACCCACTAGGTGGCGCTGCAACTGCCAGTAATATTACTATGTATGGGTTCAGGAGTGGACAGTCATCCTACTGCGGAAGTTTGATCTAGATTGGATAATGCAGGTTTGAATGAGAGGCAATCAAAATTTCCTGGTGAATGATCGAACTTCACTGTGACGTCAAGGCCACGCCCTCTGGCGAAAACTCACCATTTTTGAAATTTAGGTTCCCCCTGGTGTGTAGATAAGACAAAACAAATATGAATTTGATAACATCCAAAATCTCTGAGTTATTAGCGAAAGTATAAGGGCAGGAAATCGCTAAAATCACCCATTTAATTCAAAATGGCGGACTTCCTGTTGGGTTTAGGGCATTGGACTCTGGTTTCCTTTTTGTTCGTCTGGACATGTTACATATGTGTACCAAATTTCATACATGCAGGTGAAACACAACAGTGGGAATTGAACTAAAGGTGGCGCTGTAGAGCCATTTTGAAAGGGCTATGCCTGAAACCATTAAAATAATTAAATTTTCACCAGACCTGACGTGTGGAAAATTTCACGAGTTTTTGAGCATGTTTAGGCCCTCAAAAAAGCAGTTCATTTGCCTAAATGTCCAAAGCAATTACAATACGGCCTTCACACAGGCTGTGCTCGGGTCCTAAAAACGGAGTATGAAATTGTCCCAAACCTTGGATCGTCTAGCATGCCGTTTTCTTTCACCCACATGCCGCTGAATGCTATTGCGCATGTGTGATGCTCGCCAGAGATCGACGGACAGGAAGACGTCTCTCTCCGTTAAAAAAATCATTGCAGCCCTGTATTCCATTTTTTCTATTAAAATATTCCAACACTCACCAAATACCTTCTTTACAGAACTACGATATGACTTACCAGCATCGTACAAGTTCCACAAAAAGAAATCGGTAAGATTACGTCAGATGTTACATGTTCTTAAGCTAAACGTGACAAGACAAATTTAGCCTTTTTTTTGTAAATGATTTATTTGCAGTCCACATATGCAAACTTAAAAAAATTAGCAAAGAAGATACTGTCATCAGTCAATGTAGGAAGACTAACACCACACATTCTAGATGCACACAGGTCTTACGAAATAAACTAAAATCTCTTGGTGAAATTACCTTTTAGTGAAAAAGCAGGTTTATGTTGAATGTGATAAAAACCAAAGCGTCCTTGAAAGAGAAACATTGGTACGCAAATAATGAGAGGCACAGTATTCGGGGACATAAAAGGCTGCAAACTAATTCCAAGCTTTGAATATATTCTCCAGGTTGACATCCAGGTGGACTTCCTACGATTCTCCAAAGTCTGAAGCTTTCACTGGAATGGACTCAAGTTGTCTCTGTCCCCCCCCCCCGCTGTTTGTAATAAATGTTTTCACTAAAGAAAAATTCTGAGTTGAAGTCATAACTAAGATCCATTTTCAGTTTTGGTAACTTTTGCTGCAGGACCATCAGCAGCATCTTCCAGTTCTCTCTTTGCAGGTGCAGCTGCAAGTGCTATAGGAAAATAAAATACAAATTAGATAAGAAATAACAGACTGTAATATGTTGCTAACAGACTATTTTAAAGCTCTGAATGATGAACTTACCCTCCTCCTGCTCATCATCACTATCAAACTTTGTCTTTTTTCCTTGGTACTGAGTTCTGCCTTGATCTCTGCCATCTCTGCCACCTCTTCCCCTTCGGCCCCTTCTTCCTCTTCCACCTTTTAAGACGGACAAGAATCTACCTTACTAAGTCATAAACATGTAATTCTGTAAAGTACAGAAATGTGTCTCTACTGACATTAAATGATTACATCCCGGTTCAGTCAATACTGTTAAACACAACATGAAAATACAACTTGCCTCTGCCTCTGGACCTGCTGAATGATTCTTGTTGAGCTTCGATATCTTCTTCATTACTTCCTTCTCCTCGTCTCCTTCAAGCAACTGCCATGTGACACTGTTGTCCTTGATTTTCAATTCCTCCCCGTGTGCTTCTTTGGCTTTATTCAAACGCTTCCTGTGCTTTCCCGTCAAACAGAAGGGTGCCCTTTGTTGGGAGGTGGAAGAGAAAAAAGTATTAACCAAATGACATTCCTTCATCTCTGCATTTGAAATCAAACAGCTCTACCCATTTCCAGTCACCACTTCACGTTGTCGAAAATGAAATATGTTGAATTAAACGATAAATTATGCAGGAAACTGATGGAAAACCTACCTCTTTGGCCCCTCTTGTGAAGTCAACCCACTTTATCCTTCCATGCCCAGAGAACAATTTATGAAAGTCCTCTCGCGAACATCTTCAAGCTCTCCTGAAAACTTCAGTAAACGCCCTGACTGTTCATCCAAAAGCAGATCCTGCAAGACAAATGAGAAAACATCACTAACAAGACCCTCTTCATTCTTTAAGGAGTGCATTCAGCAGCTCATGAACATGGGGAAGGGGGGGTGTCTTACCATTTCTTTTTCTTCTGCGTGTTTCTGCTGATGTTCCTTTTCCCTAAATGAAAAAAGGAGGGAAGGAGAAGGGTTATTTATTTTTCACAAAACATTATAATAAGAGACACAGTAACGTATGTACTCACTGCTTAGCTTTTGCTTTTGTCTCTGCTTTAAACTGTTTTCTCTCTTCTGCTTTCTTTGCATGGTAGGCGTCTCTGAAAGAAAAAGCCAATAAATTACAGTGTTTGACAGAACGGCATCCAAAGGTTTGCAAGGCCCCAGTTAAACGTTAGAGTATTCAGACATTAATTTTATGCAGGTATGTTTACATAGTTTAGTATCATTTTAAACTATGATAGTCATTTTCTACATTCTGTATTCTGGACAGACCACCTATATTTAAAGTAGACTTAAGATAAAAGTCCCTATAAAAAGGAGCCTTTATCAGATTTGCAGTTTTCCATTCAGGCCACAGCAGCTGCCAGTTTAAATCCATGCTTCTTAGAACGTACACAAAATTTGGCTGACAGAAAAAAGGGCATCACAGGTACGTACACACAATACATCTAACAGCATCTCTTAAATCAGTGTAATTCTTCATTAAATCATTGACACCATGTCACCAGCTTGTGCCAAAAAAACCCAAAAACAAAAGCATCACAGACTACCTTGATAACACAAGCATCTCATTGTCTTTGAATGATTTTATGTCCGAGCGTTCCAGGAACTGCTTAGCTGACTCTTCAGTGTCCAAACAGATAAACACCGATCCCTGCACAGACGGAAATTGGAGAAATTATATGAGAAACTCCCCAAAATTCAAAGTGAAAAATAAATAAATAAAATGTCTTTTTATTTACTTTGAACCGCCTTTGGAGGTTTCTCCTCATCTGAATGTTTTCTACGGGGCCTTTTCCATTCAGCCACTCCAGAATCTCATCGAGGGTCGTTTCAAGAGGAAAACCTTTCTAGATGAGGAAAGGTGAAATGTAGGAAGAACAGCCAGAATCAAGGTCAAAGGTAAAATCTGAATAAGTACAAGACACTACAAAAATTGGCTTTTTTTTTAAATTTCCAGGAGAAAACATATGGCACCCTTTGAGTAAACATACAATAATGCAGCCTATTTAAAATATATTCATATTTTAGATGGTTATGGATTAAACTGTGGGTGCCTTTGAGACTGCAATTTGCTGCTTAATTTCTCTTCGGTATTTCTATTTTTGTCTACACCATTTATAAGCTAGGCTAAGGATTTATTGCATTGTTGCATTACACTGCATTAGCTCAGTGAAGCAAATAAAACTTGTTTAAATGGCAATGTGAGCCCAAAAATATTTAATTATTCTCAATAAGTTTGCATGCAGTTTAAAAAAAAAAAAAAAAAAAAAACTTACAATGTACACAGATTTGTGTTTAACTGTGTCTTTATATTCATCATTCAGTTCGGGTATGGGCTTGTTCAGGGACCTCCTGATTTTTGTCATGTCTTCACTGATTTCCAAAAGGCCAGTCTTGGACTTCTGCAGAGCTGCAATAACGACGCTGCTGTCTGTGGTTAAGGACTTCAATCTATGAAAAGAATGCAAATGTTTCAAACACACTGAATACCAGACGGCTGCAGGGCCGTATGTTAACAGTAACGATTCACAGAAGTACGCATTCATCATATCACTGCAGTATAAAGTGGGAGACCCTGCAACTCATCTAATTTCCCTCTTTGATCGTCCCAGCCAGTACACATTATGTATGGGGGGGTGGGGTGACCACTCTCATTTCAAGTAATAAAGCTCAATTAGGAAGCAACTTGCTGACACACAGACACACACACAGCATTACATTCTAAATATACACTTCAATAAAGGGATTAGAAGGATTGATTCCTGCTTCTGTGTTTATGGGGCCTTACTTTTTTCATTTGCCCTTGTTGTGGCCACTTGTGACCCAGCTGGTAACAAGTCTGCTTGAGACACAATATGAGAGGACGCTCTCATCTCGTCCTACCCATCATCAATCACAGAATAGGTCCAACCACACCGATTAGTCATCACTATCCCCCTCTTCTTGCTTGGTCGCACAAAGCCCCTTCTCTTCTCTCACCCCAGAAGCTAATTTTAAAAGCCCTACCCCTGTCCTTGTGGGACTTTGTTTTTAAATGATGTCCCATCTGGTTACTGAAGCTTCAGTACATCATTTAATCATGTTTTATTTTTGTACTCAGACTAACAACTGCAGTCCACACAAGGTGATTTTTCACAACAATAAATAGAATAAATAATACATTGGTAATAATCTAGTCAAGTGTCAAACACATCAGCCCTCAGTGACACCACCTTTAGCTATTGCAGGCATGGTGATTGTGGGATAAAGCAACTTGAACAAAACAGTAACAGCATCGTGACTGCACGCTGACAGTAACATTCACTATAGCCACAGGCATTGCCTGCCCCTATTAGCTGGACTCGCATGCTGCATTTAAAGATCCTCATACAAATGCACACCAGCATCCAAAATGTAACTACAACCTCAAGAGGATAGCAAAACGTGGGACCTGATAGGGCACTGAAGCAGAAATTGTCAGATCTTTTCATATCATGTGTCATCTTTAATTTATTAATTTGCTGCAGCCAAATTTTTCTGTTTTAGCTGCCTTTATGGCAGTTTTTCTGCGCCCATATTTCAGCAGACATAGCAGTTCAATGTTAGAACTACAAAGCAGGGGAGGTAAGCACAGTGTTTAGTGCTGAGTTATGATAAACAATCTGACTTATCTGTAATATCAAGTCTCTAACATAAGCAACAAAACAAATATATGACCTTGCCAAAAGAAACACTGGTATACAATATCAAAGTTAAATAATTTTAATTAACACATTTACAGAAAGTTTTATTATATTGCAGCATCTCAAAATTAAATAACTTTACAAAAAGCATCTACGAAACTGGTACTCTAAGATTTAGTCCAAACTTGAGTGAACCCAAATGATCACAGATGTAAATGAATAATGCAATCAACTAAATCTTGAGATTTAACATCAATCAATAACCCCCAGTAACTATGCCATAGCTGACATGCTCCTTCACTGCTTATATGTATATCTGTGGACATAAATCCAGACTCTCAGTCAGGGCATCCTGATTAGATCCTGATCCTTCTAGGTCTCAATAGCATTCTAAAGTTGAACAAACTTAAAATAGCACCTGGACTTTTAAATCCAAGCTGCATGCTATAGTTTAGTAAATGCAAAAAAGCTGTGCAGCAAACCTCCACAACTATGTTAAGTTTACAAAAAGGATAGGCAACTGTGAATGAAAGACCTAAATGGGGTTTAAAATATAAGTAGTAATTGTTTGACGGGGAATACAATAAAGAAAAAACAAACCTGTTGAATTTAAGCATCGTCTCCAAAGCCACCCAGCCATCATCGAGCTGCAGCTGCTCTTTCAGAAACCGGTCTCTTGGAAGATTGTGATCCCCAAAGTAGTACTAGGTAGAGATAATTTACAGCTAAATTAGGACCAATTTTAGCTGGTACATTCCAAATTATGAGTTCAAACCTGAAATCGGAAATACCTCTACTTGTCGTGCCACTTTCACCTCCAGTGGAGACATCTCTTCTTGACTTTCTGCCATTGTCCTTCTGTGTAAAAAAAAAAAAAACAGCACAGAGAAAAAGAAAACATGTGCCTCTGAATTAGAGACTTCTCCTTGATGTTTATGGCAAATATGTAGGAAAACATCTTATCCATGTTACATATTAAGCAAGAAATGTAAATGTTTTCTGGCTCCATCTTTTCAGATGGGAACTTTGGTATAAACTGCAAATGTAATGTTTTAAGGCAGTGATTCCCAAAGTGTGGGTCGCAGTCCTCTGGTGGGCTGTGAAGGTACTGCAGGTGAGGTTATTCACAATATAATTTAAAATACTTATATTTAAAATTATTTAATTCACTTAACCGACATTTTTTATTTTTCTAAGTTTTTAAATAGACTACTATATATGATTTTAAAAGTCACACCACTGAAACTTATAAGATTTAATCCTATAGGATAATCTTACAGGATAAGGATGCAGCCTTATTGGCTAAATCAAATAATCATCCTTTTGGTTTAACTAATAAATTAGTAAATAATCGATTTAGGATTAAATATAAACTCCTTTGTGGATTAAAAGAAAAATCTGATTTTTCTGTAACAAATCCTAAAGGACTTAACTTGGATTTTGCAATTTAGTTCAACATTTACATTAATTTTCTTGTTTGGTTTAAGCTGTACCCCTTCATTATTTGGAGATTTAAACTGTTGATGGAGAATCAAGTAAATAATCAGAAAGTAAAAATTAATTCATGAATGCAGGAAACAATACTGTTTGTATGATGTACGTTGTGATTGGAGGTTTTCTTTTATACTAGCAACCGTTTTTAGTACTCAAAGAGACAGTTTTAAAGCTTAAAATGACTAGCTTATTTATAAGCAACTTGATCATGTAAATGGGAAAAAGGCTTTAACTAAGACCCCCCCCCCCAAAATAAATTATTATTTTAGGCTTGTAAACACAAACTTCCCTTCCCCTTTTCTGTACCGAGGACGCCTGAGCTACGTGAACATTTTCAAGGGATGTTGACTAATATCAGGCTATCAGCAAATCAGTGACATTTATTAACCTCCCTAGCCAATATTCAGCAATTCTATTCTGGCTGGAAAGTTCATATACTTAAAAACAAAAGTTTTGTATTGTAATGAAGACCCTTTTTTTCCACTGAGAGAAAGAACGCGATGAAAAACCAAACTAAAACAAACCAACGAGGGAAAACAATGATCAGCTATCGAGCACATTGTGATTTTTAAACACCGGCATCAGTCCTTGCTGTTTACAAAGCTTTTGGCTTTGATTTAATTATATTAATAAAACATTTCTTAGCGTTCAACAACTACACGATCTTTAGATGTACATCTTGGGATACATGCCCAGATTTACTTATTAAAAGGAGATTTAAAGCTAATATTGTCAGTTTTAATACATCACAGAGCTAAACAAACATTTTTGATTCATCCTGATAACTGCTGGCTTACCTAGCTTCACGGCTAACCTACTAGCTTAGTTCCCCCGTACACGGGCCCAATTGGGCGTTCGTACCATATGGTTCGTACAACAAAAGCACCTTCTGATTAGTCTACCCACGCCATCAGCGCAAATTTTATGCAATAAGGTGATCTATTAGTGCGTGAATTACTTCTGTTGTACGTAAAATGAAGTAGTCACTGCTACTCTGCTAACACCATTGGAGCTGCAGCACGCCGTTCAAACCGGAGGGGAATATCCACTCTGTTCATTAGCAACTTTACGAAACACTCCCTGGGCAACATAAAGAATCTAAAATACTATTTTCACAACCAAAAAAGAAAAAAACGGTGTACTTACTCAATGAGTCGCAACGAGAGGCACTCTCCGCTGTTGCAAACAGACACAATTCTCTCTTCGCTGCTTGCACGTTGTGGAACTGCGTGCTACGGAACTCACCGAGCCAAAAAGGATCGCACGTTCGCGCAAGCTCTGTATTTTCCATACCCCTGTGCCTGATCCTAGCGGGTACAACCGTAAAACTAGTCACTGTGTGCAGTTCACGTGCTGATGTTAAGGAATAATTTTCGCCAGAATATTGAAACACATTTGGGTCACGAAATTTAGTTTGAAATTCGTGATTTATTAGTAATATCTCACTTCCTCTGATATTTGGGCTTTTTTTTTTTATTAAGTTGCTCAAGCTTAGCTAGATTTTACATTCTTAAATTGAGCAGACGTTACCATCTTATTTAAAGATTTAAACAAATGGATATGTGCGCATATTTAAAGTCTGAAATAAAAAATATATGAAGACAACAAATTTATGCAAAACCTTCAATAATCATGTACATGTTCATGTACCTGTGTTAATTTTCTAATACTTTTTTTATGTGTGCTGGACTCTTTAAAAACATGAAATGCATTTTTTTGTATTATTACTTTATTTTTATTTATTTATTTTGATTTACTGCTAATTCACGTATTTATGTAACATTGTACAAATTTGATACGTGTATAAGAAACTCTGATGAAATATAACTGCCACAAGATGCCGCTATAACTCTAATCACAATTTTTCATGAACAAATACTCTGGAAACGTATATTTTTCATGTTTGTGCTATTTACGGTATTTAAACGTGGTTTTATTATTTAATATATTTGCTTTTTGTGTTAGTTTTTTGTGTGTACTTTTTTTTTTTTAAATTATAGGAGCCCTTCATTTGCACTTATTGTTAGTCAGGTTCTTATCTAGACTTCAAGCCAAAATGAGGTATTGGTGTTGACATTTCAGTTGCTTAAAATAAATTCATGTCTTTCCTAAATTTGTTTTGGGAGAAATGCACATTGCATTATCATTGTGCGTGTGTGTGTGTGTGTGTGTGTGTGTGTGTGTGTGTGTGTGTGTGTGTGTGTGTTTTCTTTTGCAGCTTTATGTTTCACATGGGACAAAGAGTACTAGTAGTAGTAGCAGTATTTTCTCTTTTGATATCAAATTTTAATTAGATATACCTTATTGCGACTCAATAGTGACCCTCAAAACTAATGAACCGCTAAACATGGTAGAAAATTGCTGACATGCAAACCCCTTTTGCCTTCAGAACTGCCTCAAGTCTTCATGGCACAGATTCAACAAGGTGCTGGAAACATTCCTCAGGGATTTTTGGTCCATGCTGATATGATAGCATCACACAGTTCATGCAGATGTGTCAGCTGCACATCCATGATGTGATTCTCCTGTTAAAAAGGTGCTCTACTGGACTGAGATCTGGCACTGGGGGCCATTTGAGCACACTGAACTCATTGTCATGTTCAAAAAAAAAGCAATTTCATCAGAAGATAGGTACCGCATGGTTACAAAGGGATGAACATTGTAAGCAACAATACTCAGACAGGCTTTGGTGATTAAACAATGCTCAGCTGCTATTATGGAGCCCAAAGTGTGTCAAGAAAATATCCCCCCTCTGTTAGTCCACCAGCCTGAGCCATTGCATGGCAAGATGGATGTGCTTTTATGATGTTTTTTTTGCCAAATTCTGACCATACCATCTGAATGTTGCAGCAGAAATAGAGTCTCATCAGACCCAAGAGTGTTTTTCTATTCTAATCTTCTGTTGTCCAATTTTGGTGAGCATGTGTGAATTGTAGCTTCAATTTCCTGTTCTCAGTGTGGCACCTGGGGTGGTTTTCTACTGCTGTAACCCATCTTCTTCAAGATTTGACATGTTGCATGTTCAGTGACTTCTGCATCCCTTAGATCAAATAACACATGGTTATTTGAGTTACTGTTTCCTTCCAATCATCTCGAAGCAATCTGGCCATTCTCTGATCTCTGACATCAATGGGGCATTTTCACGCAGAGAACTGCTGCACACTCGATATTTTCAGACCATTCTCTATAAATCCTAGAGATGGTTGTGTGGGAAATCCCCAGTAGATCAGCAGTTTCTGAAATGCCAACAACCATACCATGTTCACAGTCACTTAAATCACCTTTCTTCCTCATTCTGCTGCTCAGTTTGAATTTCAGCAGGTCTTCTTGACCATCTCCACATGTATAAATACAATGAGTTGCTGCCATGTGATTGGCTGAATAGCTATTTGGGTTAACAAGCAGTTTACTTAAGTAGCAAGTGTGTGTATTTGTACATTTTAAAAAAATCTATTAATTTTACTGATAAACTCAAGCAGAACTGTATTAAGATTTTAGCATTTTATTTATTCAAGGTACACCCTGGTGGTACAGTTCCTCTAATATAAGTCTATTTGTATTGTGATTTTTAAATAATACTTAAACTTAGATTATAAAATGTCATCTTCTCTCTCTTTTTTTGCATTTCTTTTCAGTCTATTTACATAAAAAAGCAAAAATCACAAGGCCCCTGAGTGTTAAATAAAAAGCTTGGTATTCATCAGTATGTTCACAGTTTGGCAAATAGCTTCCTAAAGGATCTGGTGCATTTTGACATGCTGTGAGATAATAAGAAATAAGTGTGAAATATTAGCTCTCCTCAGTGAAGTCACTTTTAGATCCATTTGGCACAAAATGATAAACAAATAAACATTTGTGTCACTAAGCACCATAAACACAAACACATCCATGTGATCTGGCCGGGCTGGGAAGATCTCCCCACTATCTCCCACGAGTCCAGCTCAGGGTCATATTTCTCAATGCTTTGAAGGTAGGTCCCCTTGGAGTACGAGTATCCACCTGTTACATAAATACAACCATTTATTGCCACAGCCCCACACTCCATCCTCCTCTCCTTCATCACCGATATCGGTCGCCATTCATCTCTCTCCGTGTCATAGCAGTCGGCAATCGTCGTCTGTCCACCCACCAAATACAGCTTGTTGTTGAGAGACACAGAGCACAGCCCATACTCTGAAATGAGAGGATCTCAGCTAAGAAAACAGTACTTAATATACTCATGCTACCTTTTAATTTTCTTTAACACTCATACCTGGATGGGGACTTATTGTAATGATACTCCACTCATTGACATCTGGTCTGTACACCTGCGTTTTTTCATAGGTACAGCTTCCTCTGTAGCCATAATGGCCCCCAGTCACATAAATTTTGTCTCCCATTACACACGCAGTGGCATTTCCTACACCTTGAAGGGAAACAGAGGTCGTAAGTATTCTCGAACAGTCCAACATATCTATCACATAAATAAGAAAAAGATACCTTAAGTATGTGTTTTATCAATTTTCTGACTAAAACCTAAATAGAGCTGATGTGGCAGAACTGGCAGGCGATTTATGGATCAGTCTAACAGTCTGAAAGTAAATTGAGCATTCATTGAAAGCTGTATATATATATATATATATATATATATATATATATATATATATATATATATATATATATATATATATATATATAGATAGATATAGATAGATATAGATAGATATATAGATAGATATATAGAGATAGATAGATAGATAGATAGATAGATAGATAGATAGATAGATAGATAGATAGATAGATAGATAGATAGATAGATAGATAGATAGATAGATAGATAGATAGATAGATAGATAGATAGATAGATGGATAGATAGATAGATATAGCTTAAACGGACAGTTCACCCAAAATCTAATTTACATGTTTTCCCATAGATCTTTAGTGACATTTATCCATCTGGATTGTTTTGGTGTGAGCTGATTGGTTTTGGAGATATCAGCTCTAAAGTGATATCTGGCTTCTCCTTAATAAAATAGAAAGGAATGGCACTTGACATCTGGTTCTCAAAGCACCTAACAGTACATACGGAAAAACTCAGAAGCTTTTCCTTTTCCTTGAAATTGCGGCCCAGATATTCAAAAATCCACAAACCTGGTTGTAAGCAGTTTCATATTTGAACTATTCTATTATTTACTAAACTGTACCTGCCAAATGTATCACTCCATGTATCACTCTACCCATAATGAGAGGTATTAATTTGTGACAGCGTGTGAAAGTATCTAAACATTAATTTAGATGCCAAAACACTTAGCCGAGAGCAACGAATCTTTAGACAATCCTACTCTTACACTTCTTCTGCAAGTTTCAGCTATATCCATCACAAGATGTATGCTCCATCTCCTGCATGTCATATGACCTGAGTATAGCGAGATCTTAATGGTCTTTGATGAAGCGCACACTCCTGGTGATGTTTCAGACAGCTGAGCAGAGCCTACTATCATACACCCAAAGTGTGGATGACATCCCAGAGAAAAATCAGTGTTAAACAGTTGTAGTGAATATCAACAATGAACATTTAAGGTCATATTTTGGGGTTTAATTAACTTTGCTTTTTCTTTTTCTTTCTTTTTCTTTTACAGGCATCATCAATAAAATGTTAATAACTTAATAAGGATGTTTAGAAAAAAAGATAAATGCATTAAATTTTAAAGCTTGACCTTGGAAACAACAAGTTCCATGTAGGAGCTGCTCAGACGCTTTCAGTCAAGTCACATGATCTTCATCAGCGGATGGTATTTTAGCCATTTGTTTTTAACCCCAGCTTTTCATTCTATATGAATAAGAAGTCTAAAGTGCTCATAAAAAGCCACTAAATGGATCTTGCGGTGAAACTGCTTTCTCTGTCTTCCTTTATTCATTTCTCTCTCCCTCCTCTTCAGTTCAGCCCTGGAGATAGCAAATCATAATATTTCAGCATACCTTGGATCATTTTGGCCACAGGGAACCATTTCTTTTTTAAAGGATCGTCAAAATTCGGTCTCTCGTTCAGGAGCTCCTCCTCTGTAGCCTCCAATGGCGTAGATACAGCCATGCAAAGCCACAGAGCAATGGTAGTACCTGGCTGTAATCATGGGGCAACCCTCGGTCCACTCATCGCAGTCACAGTTATAAATTGAAACGGTGTCCAGGGCCTCGACAGTGTTCGTCTTGTAGCCACCCGTCACATAGATATTTGCTCCAAGTAAACTGACACTGTAACTCTCTCTTGCATGGTCGGGCATGTCTTTTCCTTGCACCCATGTGTTGCTGATAGGATCCCAGATGTGAACTTCACAAAGTGGGTGCCAATAGTAGCCTCCAATGATATACATGTTTGCAGACATTTTTCTACCTGCAGGTATCTCTTTTCCATTTGACCTTAAAGCCTGAATGATGATAGATTTTAATTTCCCATCATTCTTCTTTAAGTATTGTCTGTACACGTCTAATGTGGCCTGAAAGTGAATTTCATCCACATCCAGATGGATGGAGCGCAGCAGGACTGAAACGTGGTGTATACGATTATCTAAGTCATGGGTTACCCACGTGGTGGCAGCATCTATCAGCACCTCATCTGTCTGCACAGTGAGGCTCTGTGCGACTAAGACTGATCTCATCTTCTCAGGGTGCAGCTCTAAGAATCCTCCCTCCTGCTGAATGAGGCTTCCGGGAACCTGCTCAGCATCACTCTGCGTGCCTCCCTCTCCAGCCGGGGGCACAGGTGCGGCTTCAGCGAAAAGCGTGCATTCCCAGGCAGTCGTCCACTTCCAGCAGGCGAATGAGAAACTCTTCGCATGCTTGTTTTACAGAAATGAATCTGCAGCAGGTCTGCAGCCTCTAGAAGGCTCTGCACGTTGCTCTCAGTGATGCACACCTGAGCGGTGTACACGTAGTCCACCAGAGCGCCCAGCACCTCGCCAGTCTGTCCGGGTCCAGTTTGATGACGCTGTTTGATCTCTCCACCATGTCAGCTGTGAACATGACTTTGAAATAGGAGCTGCGGGCTGACAGCAGCGCCTTGTGGCAGTGAAACGCCTGTCCGGATTCGCCACACTGCAGAGCGACGTCGGTAAACAGGCCGCTAGTGTGAAAAATGCCTGAGCGCATCCAGGAGCTCTGCTGGATGGTCACCGTCACAGAAGTCATATGTGTAGATTTCGGTTTGTTTATGTGACATGATATCTAGAAGGAAAAGAGAGCGACACAACAAATGTCAAATGTAAGTCAAACATACACACGCACACAGTGGGCTGGTAAACATCAAACACCGAGGCGTCACATTCCCATTTATAATTAATTGAAGTGTGAGTGGCCGTGGGAGAGTCTCCGCCATTTACCCTTCAATCCATGTATTCAAGCAGACACACTATAGGATTAACACTCACCCCTATTTCCATGAATGACTCGCGGTCCTGCGCCCCGACACTGCCGTCCTCTCCTCAAGCGATCTCCTCTCCACAACACATGAGCCTCAATTTGGCTCACGCAGGACGGTCGCAGGCAGGCAGGCAGCTCGATCCTATTTTGGTATTTGTACGCAGCGTCCCCCCTCCTCTTCCTCGCCTCTCCTCTCTCTTGCTCTTGTAGTCTCTAACAGCAGGTCCTTGACAAAACCTCTTCAGAGGAATCACCCAACCCCGCTGTTTTCTCTCTGAGCCTAAATATAACCTCCATCCATCCACAGTCTCGTGACGCGCTCACCGAAGGCAGATTTTCCCGTGCACCCAGCATGCGCAAACAGAATACAAATCGTATACAAATGAGCATCCAGTTTTACTACAGCACAAGAAGAAAAAGAAGAAGAAGGAGGAGAAGAAGGCATTGCAATGGTCCATTCATGTGCTCCCCATTCTTCATGTTGCCATGGTATTCTGAACCCAATTCCAGTGTGGTAAGGGGCTCCTCAGTTAATCCTAACGAGGATTAACAGCACATGGGTACATATTCAGGCCGATTACAGCGAGAGAATATGCGTTAATCTCAGCACTTCATATATGGAACAGTATTATTGCATAAGGACTAATGTAATAACAGATGATGTGTGAAAAGAGATGCATAAAAAGTCACCTGGTTTCACACAAGTAACACGGAGAGGGATTGTGTCTGCTGTTTCCTCAGGGGTTTAATGCTTTAATGTGAATTAAACTAAGCAACAGTGCAGACTGGACTCACTGGATAACTCAGCTGTTTTTGAAAGATGTGTTTACATCTTCTTAGGAAAAACTATCTTCCATGAGAGATTCTGTTTATTTTATTTTCAATTTATTCATTCATTTATTTTTTATAACTGTTAAATCAAGCGGGTCCTGCTCAGTATTTTCTGAACGTTTAACTTATAATTCAAACAACTGATGAGGATACATGAATCTATGGAGGTAAAATATCTTGTGAATTAAAGTTTGAATATGAATCAAACTTTCTTTTTTGTTACAATATCACTAGCATTGTAAGGATGATGAATGATAGCAGTCAGTGTGAAGCTGTGAAACTGGCACCTAAGTCAACAAATGAGCCAGTGTTGTGTCTACTTATAACAGACAACCAATTTAACAATTTTGAATGCTAGTAACAAAGTGCCGAAAGATACAATTTTTAAATTTATCTTTAGGCAACAATGAGGTGATTCCTAAAGAGATAGCTAGACAAAAACTTGGCATGGAGTGCAGTGTGTCCTTCAAAAATTGTGGAAATTGGACAAATGGAGGACAAAAGAAGAAATGGCAGGCCAAAAAAAACAAACAAAAACAAAACGACCTGCCATTTACAGAAGCTCTAATGCTTTGCTGTGAATGAAACCAGACAGCAGTGTAGATTGGACTAACTGGATGACTGATTAGGAAGTTGATACAGATTTAGATACAGATGGCAACAATTTTGAATATTCAAATAATTTTTCATGGAAAGATTCCACATTCCTTTGAAGGTTGTATTTATGTACTGTTGTTCAAAAACATGCACTGCTGTGGCACTCATTGGCAGAATGGGGTAAAGTATGTCTTTGCTTAAGGCTTCAAAGAATCGTGCATATGTACTGCATGTGGTAGGACTGATGTAGCTACTAATGAATGAAAGGACTCCAGAAGATTCGAGTAAATGCCTGCTTCTGGCTACTCGGTTTTGAGACACTGACCTGAAATGGAAATGTACCTAAAAAAATAAAGGGCTTTGCTGGGTTGTTCTATCTAATTTTTAGGTCAAGGTAGGCTTGTACAATCTGCAAAGCAGCTACATATCATTAGGTCTGGGGTGTGCTGTGTGCCCTTTCACAGTGTAATCTTACCAAATATTAATAACTATGGGCCAAAAATAACCACAACTGGGCTGTTGTATTGGACTCCAGTAGTGTAGTGAAGTCCCTTTGCAATGTTTTTCTTTTTGGCCACAGCAGCTTTATTGGCAGTATAGAGAGTCAGGAAATGGGGGAAGACACGCGGGCAAATCAACGACAACCCGGGACGCGAGCTCTGGCCGCCCTCACAGCAAGGCGGCATATCCATGTGGTTGCCTGCTCCACCCCTGAGTCGCCCGGGCGTAAATGTTAAATGCTTTTTAAAAGGATCAAAAAAACAAACTGAACAGCTCACGACAAGCCTTTTTATTTAATTTCTCCTTCTACAAATGTATTAAAACATTGAAACACTGGAATGTTATGAAAACGCAAGGTTTTAAACTGCAACTTCTAAACAAGCTGTTAGCTGTAAACACAAAGACCGGATCATTTATATCAGAAGCTCCTGAAATGTTACAGTTCTCACATCTTGAATGCTACTGAGTAACTCTGTAAGTGCTTTAAAGGCTGAGCTGCGCTGCATCCTTCACCAAAGAGTTCAAGGCACTGAGATCTGTCAAGAGAGAGGACACCCCCACACAATACCACAGATCCCCCGAGCGGTCTGCAGGAGCAACGAAAGACTCAATCTCCACTCCCTCTGTGGCCAGCAGTCCTAAACAGAGAACAATTGAAAGAGAAAATAGGTGTGAAATGAAAGAAAAAGAGGCCTCGGTGAAGACTGCAATTTAGTTCTCATAACTCAGTGGCAGCTCTCATTTAAATGAAAACTCAGCAACAACAAGAATGCATGCTTTGTTTTCAACTAAGACACAACTTAACAGTCGCGCAAACCGTTTACCACCAACCTAAACCTGCCGTTTAACTGTTTTAAAGTGAGGAACAGTTTCTACTCTTCATTGTGTTTATAGTTGCTACCTTCGCCTCCACAGCTGCAAAACAAATGGAAATATTTTACATTTTATTTTGATTCCTCCAGTAATGTACTTGAGGTGGCAAAGTCAGAAATTCATTTGTGCATTTCAGTTGTGCAAGACTAAAAAAAAAAACCAAAATAACTTTTTTGTTCAGTAATTCCGCAAACTGATAGTGAATGCTCAGTATACCCTACTTCAGCACCAGAAAACAAAAAAACAAACTAGTTCCAACTTTTAGCATTTAGGGTTTTTTTTTTAAATCAACACCACTGAAGTGAAGGCAAACCAATGAGTGTCTTAAATGTGCATTCTTTCTAATGTCCAGCAGGTGGCGACTGTATGCAAAAAGAATTCACCGGTCACTTTATTAAGTACACCTTACTAGTACCAGGTTGGATGCCTGTTGCCTTCAGAACTGTCTTAATTCTTTGTGGGATAGATTTAACAAGGTGCTGGAAACATTCCTCAGAGATTTTGGTCCATATTGACATGACAGCATCACACAGTTGCTGCAGATTTGTGAATCTCCCGTTCCACCACATCCCAAAGGTGTTCTATTGGCTTGAGAACTGGTGACACTGGAGGTCATTTGAGTGCAACGAACTCACCGTCACATTCAAGAAACCAGTTTAAGATGATCTGAGCTTTGTGACATGGGGAATTATCCTGCTGTACATCAAAAGATGGGTACACTGGGGTCATAAAGGGATGGACATGGTCAGCAGCAATGCTCAGGTAGACTGTGGCACTTTAACAATGCTCAGTTGGTACTAAGGGGCCAAAAGTGTACCAAGAAAGTATTCCCCACAAAGTACACCACCAGCAGCCTGAATTGTGGATACATGGCAGGATGGATTCATGCTTTCATGTTGTTTATGCCAAATTTTGACCCTACCATCCAAATCCTGCAGCAGAAACCAAGACTCCTCAGACCAGGCAACATTTTTCTAGTCCAATTTTGGTCAGCCTGTGTGAACTGTAGCCTCATTCTCCTGTTCTTAGCCGGCAGGAGTGGCACTCAGTGTGGTCACTGTGACCTTGCTTATTTGAACAGCTGTCATTTTCCTGTCAGCTGAAAGCAGTCTGGCCATTCTCCTCTGACCTCTGACATCAATAAGGCACTGTCACCCAGAGAACCAGCGGCCATACTGCATTTAAAGTCACTTAAGTCACCTTTCTTCCTCATTCTGATGCTCGGTTTGAACTTTAGCAGGTCATTGTGACCATGCCTACATGCCTAAATGCACTGAGTTGCTGCCATGTGATTGGCTGATTAGATATTCGTGTTAACAATCAGGTGTACCAGTCAGTGTACAGAAGTCCATTCTCTCTTGATGTATGACTTCAGTGAACACTTTCCTGGTGGACTTCTGGGCATTTGTTTCAGGCGTTAGTGAATACAACATGATGTCCTTTTTCTAAATTATGGTCTCCATTAGGATCAAACAGGTAATAAAGAAGTGTATTTGCTGGGCTGTGGCTACCTTTGAATGATCAGCCACTACTGTTAAAAGTGCAGTGCCCCTCAGTTTCTTAGTCAGGACCACCCCTTGTTTGTCACCTCCAATTTCAAAAAACCAAGAAGCTGCTGGCGAGAATGCCTAAGATTTAAAACAGGACTTCACAAATGAATGGCTGATGTCACAGTGGCCACATTCACCTTTTATATCCACAGATTACAACTTTAATTTTGATGCTTATGTCTACATGTTCTTACCAGCCAGTGAGGATAAGAGTTGTGGATTTGCAGGGGCCTTAAAGAACAGCAGATTTCCAGTGAGAGAAATCGGCTGTCTGAACACGCTGTCGCACAGCTCCAGCAGGACAGGCACCCCGCCTTGAACCGAACCACTGGCTTTGTAGCTGCAGCCATTGGCCGCAATCTCCACCTTGCACACTCCTTCAGCGGCCCCATCAGATGCACAGTGGGCTTGGTTCATCTAAAGAAGGAGATCGGATAAATTAAAAATTTTTTCATATTTATTCCACTTGTTTTTGTCATGTTGTATGTGCCAGAATGAGTTGATGGTACCGTGATTCCAGTCTCCTTAGCTAGGCTGAGTGCATTGATGAGGTTCGGGCAACATTCTGATTCATGATTTAGCAATCCCACCAGTACAGCCGAAGTCATGTAACCAGTGGAAGACTTCATGCAATCCCCTGGTTTGTAGAAGAGAGTGGAAAAAAAGCTTCTAATTGCAGGGAAAACTTTTCAAATGTAAGTTTTTGGGGTTTTTTTAAAATAAAAAACAAAAGGAGAGAAGAAACTACACCTGCATCATTTTCCTACAATAGCTTATACACCCACACAACTGCTTGGACTGTTTCACTATGACACTGTTAGAGGGAAGGAAAAACTACTTCCTACAAATTTTTCCCTTCCTATGAGATGAACCCTCCTTCAGTCTCTGGTTAAACCGGTAATGTTACCTTGAGTTGTGATTTGGACATGACTGAACGGTTTCTTGGATGCGCTGAAAGATTGAAGCAGGGCTCCAACAGCTTTTCCAAGTTTGATCAGTTGGTATGATTCTTGGGTGAATGTGCTGGCCAAGACCTGAGCATTTACCTGTACAGGGAGAGCACAGAGAAACACAGTGTAATTTTGCTGCACAGTAAAGAGGTTGCAGAATAAAGTCACCATCCACCTTTAGATTATTTCTTCCTACGAGGAATTCTGTCTGCCACATTTTCACATTCCCTACTGAAGGAATACATTTCACATAATAAAAAAATGACCTAAGTTATTTTTTAACAAAAATTTTTTTTTGACTAAATCATCATATTTTCAATATTTGGTTCAGTTTTTTTGTGTTTTCTGAAAAACCTGAAAAAACTGATGTTATGACAATACGCTATCTGTTGAAGCCCTTCTGTGACATTAATGCAACACATCACACTTTCACTGCCGTTTGCTTTGTAGTTTTAGCACAAAAACAAACAAAAAATATCAGTTTAAAAGTTTCAGAGCTCCAATGTGCAGCTATCACATCACAAATAAACAGCAGCGCTGAGGGTGCAGCGAGTGGTAACTCACAGATTCATGAGGCTAACAGATTTCTGCCAGCAATGCACTTTTGTCTTATTTTCAGGAACTGCTGCAGTTTTATTTTTTATATTCTTCATAGCTTTGTAATACCCGCTTATTGGATGGTACTCAATTGGAGCACTTTGTCGACCCATTTTGTGCAGCTCAAAAGTGAAATGACGCGTCAAATGCCCATTTTATGGCAAGTGTGGACAGAGCCCATAGCAGAAAGCCCAGCATAACAAAGAAAGCTGATAACCACTGCCATGATGCCAATTAGGTTTCTGTTTTATTCTCACCTATTGCACTACAGCCTGTGAAAACAGTCCAGTGCATAGAGAAAGCTTTTCCCGTGTAACAGACTGTGGGTATAAAGCATGGAAGGCACTATCCAGCTGCTTTGTTGGTAGTGTTATTTTTGAAGCTTGATAAATTTTGAGCCCCTCTATCAACACATCTTACACGAGTCCTCCAAATAATCACTTGAGTAGCCCTTTAGCATATTTTCCAATTTTCAAACTCTGATCTGGGAATTTCTTTGTTTAAATACCATTAAGGACAACATGTAGGACTTACTGCTCCAATCAGATTCTTGCCCTTCACCATATCCACAATCTGCAGGGCAATGTCCTCGCCACATCGAGCCTGAGCCTCCTTCGTACTGGCTCCCAGGTGAGGGCAGCTGATGACGTTGGGATGGTCCACCAGTGAGCGGTTCTTAGGTGGCTCCTGGAACCAAAAACATGAACACAGTGTAAGGTGTAAAAAACAAAAAGTCTTTTATTGATTAAAAAAAAACAAAAACAAATTCAATTTGATAAAAAGCAAAATTACAGATTTTTGTGGGCCGGTGGGTGTTTGCGATCATACCTCAACAAAGACATCAAGGCCTGCTCCTCCACACTGTCCGGACTCCAAAGCTCTCAGCAGAGCCTCCTCATCAATGATGCCCCCTCTTGCGCAGTTCACAACCTTCACTCCTTTCTTGCACTTGGCAAAGGTTTCATCCTTAAGCAGACCTTGGGCACATCAAAAAGAAATTCCACAACTTGCTAATACAGTTTATGACACCCCTATAAGCGACTAACATCGGATTGGCGTTCAGCTCACCAACAGTAGAGGGCAGTAAGGGAGTGTGAACAGTGATGTAGTCACACTGGGGCCAGAGCTGCTCCAGAGACATCTGCTCTACCCCCCAGCTGGCTGACACCTCTGGAGGAGTGATTGGATCATAGCCAATAGTCTGATAAGGAGAAAACAACCCTGTCATCTTCTTATGTCTATTTGTTGTAAATACTACAGTAACTGTGAACAGACATTGTGTAAGCGTGCGCTGACCTTCATGCCAAATGACTGCATCCTTGAGGCGACCTCCTTTCCAATTCTTCCAAGTCCGACTATTCCGAGCACTTTGCCGTACAACTCTGCACCCATGAACTGAAAAAAAATCAGAAGCAAAGCAATGACCCGGAAAAATCTAAAACTACACAGATCCAAGTGTCCCATCTGATTATTCACAACTGGGTGAACAATGGAGGCAACCATGCAACAGTAATGGCTTGATGCTTCAACTGGAAACAGACGTTTAAACAGCACACGGCAAGGGAAAATGTGTTTACCTTCTTGCGATCCCAGTTGCCTTGCTTCATTGACATTGCAGCTTGAGGCACATTTCTAAAAAAAGATCAACATGATAATGAAGTATTACTGTACTTCAATTAAGACCACAGAGCTTGCCAGCAATTGTTCTGAAAGGCAGGACTCATCTTGCCTTGAGAGGCTCATGAGCAGGGTACATGTCAGCTCAGCAGCACTGATCGTGTTGCCACTCGGCGTGCTGCAGAAAAACACAATCGTGGAAAGTTACCACAGCAAACTGCAGAGCAAACCATCTACGCCATGTAAACTGGAGACTCACTTCATGACAATAATGCCCTTTTTGGTGGCGGCATCAACGTCCACATTGTCCACACCGGTCCCAGCTCTTCCAATAATTTTGAGCTTATTAGCAGCATTGATAACATCAGCTGTTACCTTGGTCGCAGATCTCACCACAAGGCCGTCATAGTTCTGAGATGCAGAGAAAAGCAGAGTTGATGTTTTAAATCCACCCAAGAGTTCACACAGGGTCCCTATGTGTCAGTTATTTTGTGGTACTGTGATCAGTGCGAGGTCTCTGATCATCTGGAGCAATAAAAACACTCATTATTGCCTTATGTTATTTCTTGAGCAGCACTGTGACAAAAATACTGTGAACCAGTCAAACCAGTGCACTTTTTAACAGAAAGACAGCAGGTATAGTACATTTAGAATATCACATACTTACTAAAATGTGATCTTTGCACTCATTTGCTAGCTTAACTACTTTTTACAAGGTGTTAACTCCTGATTTCTCAAACTGATGTTGAGCTTGTTTTTATACCAGATCATTTTAATACTGTGTCCTGTTCAACCAGAGCATTACAGGAGTGCAGTGTAACATGCACTGTTATAGCGATGCCCAGGGTGCACCTGCTAAACATGAACATAACTTTGATCCGCAATAAAAATTTATTTTCTCCCTTTCTGTCATGGCACGGATGCACCTGAGGCATGCACAGCTGCAACCTCCTCCAAGTTTTGAGCAAGCCTTCACCTTGCACGTGCTCTTATTTTCTTCTGCTTTCACAAGATAATTTGTAATTAATCACAAAACAAAAGATTCAATCAATTCAAATTGTTAGCAGCAGCGGTTATCTGCAAATTTCAGGATATTCTTGCATGAGTCTTGGTCTCTATGAATTTTTTTCTTTCATTTTTAATAATAACTAATCAATCAG
>JAMQGT020005522.1:0-86978 GCA_024447675.2 Pterophyllum scalare
TTCATAATAATCCTAAAATTAACAATGTTTATTTGAATAGCATTTATCAAAACTGATGTTACAAAGTGCTTCATAGAAACACAGAATAAATGAAGCAGGAAGAAATTATAAAAACAATTTTCATATCACTTCAGATTGTCCAAAAGCATAAGAATAAGATACAGTTTGATCTGATTGTGAAGAATAAATTCAAGGAATAAGATGGAGGCAAGCTAATGACAATAACAGGTGGCTTCAAAATAAAAGCAGCAAAGTGGCAAAAAAACAATAATCCATTTGGTGGCTGAAATGGGACAAACTGCATGTTGTAGACTCACTTACATTTGAACTGTAATTCCTTGTTGACCTCACGTGGGCCCATCAGGGAGAGCCGGTGGGCAGGATGAAGCCCGTGGGTCCTACAGTTGTCATCTGTTCTAGGGCTTTAGTTCGATCGCTGTTGTAGGTTTTTGTTATTGTTTCTATGATTATTCCCACAGTGAGTTCTGCTTTGAGTTCAATCATCTTCTGGTATTCATTAGTTTAATCTCTCCAGCGGCTCCTATCCTCCTCAAGTCTTTGTCTCTGTGTTAGGTGTTTCCCTGTTAAGTTACTTCCTGGTTTATTTTGGTAGTCCTTGGCCTGTGGTACTTTGTGCGTGTGTGAGTGTGTGCGTATATATATATATATATAGTCCTGTTACTCCTTTGTTTGTTGTCACAGCATCTGTTACCCTCCTCTGTGTGTTAAAGCCTGCTTCAGAGTTGTTTCCTTCAGCTCATTGATTTCTGTGGCGTTTTGGACTTTAAATTGCTTTTTGTTATTCAGTCTGTGTTGGACTTTGCATTTGGGTCCTCATTTTACATTACATCAAACGCACACTCCTGATCAGATACACACTTAGGGCCAATTTAGAATCAGCAATTAACCTTACAGTGGCAGCGGGGATATTCTCCCACCCAGAGCAACCCTGAATTGCATAAACATTTAAGTAAATGGATGGATGGATGCAAACCTCTGCCTCAGATTTGCTGATACAAACTTATGCACTGAATGTTTCTAATTGCCAGCGTTGCAACAGATCAGTGGGCAACATGTGGATGGCTGGTAAAAGATCAGCGTCTCATTTCAGGTCACGAACACCTCCATGTGACTGTTCCTGGATAAATATACGGTGGAACTGACATCTTGATCTATAACATTTACGTAAGCCTGATACCACATATCTGTGCAGACCCGCTATTCCATTTACAGCACACTTTGGCTAAACTACAAATTGATTAGAGTGCATCTTTCTTTTGAAAGCAGCAGCTTATTGAACAGCTCATTTCACTTATTTTTATATTGATTTTTTTTTTACTGCTGATAAAAAGCTGTAGAGGCCGAGAATGATGATGTTTTTGGGAGCTTGTCTCTGGCTACAAAAATGACAGTTTGGCCCGTGTGTGCGGGAGGAGGTCGGTGTAGCTGCTAGCAGTCCACCTGAAACTCTAGCTTTGACCCAAACTGTGATCTTTACCTCGACGTCACAAAAACATCACCCACAAATGATTTATTCTGCAGCAATATATTCTGACAGTTTGTTGGTTGCAGGTCTCGCTCTTACAGGTCAGAAAGGCAGTCAAACAACATGTTTGCTCATTAGTTTTGGAGCCTCTGAGTAACCCGGGCTTTTTTCTCCGGCTTCTCCTGTACCCTCTGGAACGGTGAAACATGAATCAGCTGCTGGATGTTCCGCGGAAAGTTTAAGCTGCTGAAAACTTTGGAGCTGAAAACTTTCTGTCTGGAGTTCGAGTGACAGTGAAGGTGACACTGTGTGTGCTGGAGATGTGGTGATGCATTAAAAAGGAGAGAGCTGAGTGAAGAGGGTCAAAGGTCATTTTTGACTCTGGGGTCTCTGCGAGCTGCAGCTCATTAAAACAGGAGACAGTGGCAGGTTCACTGAAGGAGAGAAACAATGTGGAAGCTGAGGTTTGTTTCATCTGGAGAACGGAGAGAAACGCACCATTAGATCACCTCATGTTTGACTTCTGATGATTTAATGCCTGGAGCAGCATGAACTTATGATGTCCACATCCATATGCAGTGATCATGAGTGAGAGAATAATTTAAAAAGTGTGACAAAAAGTTAATAAACTGTCTCTGAGCTGAGTCTCTGAGGTGACTGCAGGCACTGGGTCTGTAACAATGATATGGATCTTCTGCATTTTCGTGTTTTGTGTGTGCAGCCAAACTGTTGGCACTTTGGAAAAAAAAAATGTTTCCTTTCCAGTCATAACAGGAAAAAACCACACAAAAAAAAAACTCTTCAAACTATATTTGGTGTTTTTGCAAACTGTAAAAAATGCCACATGGTCGGGCAAGTCTAAAAATGAGCTGTCGATGATACAGGTGGACCAATCACAGCGCTGCAGTCTAAACGTGTGAGCTGTGACCTGAAAGGTCATCATGCAGCTTTTTGAAGCAGAGCAGTAATAACCATAGACATATATATGTATATCTGGTTTTTGGGGATGTATCCTCACTGAGTGGCTGACAGGAGGAGCTAAGCACTGTGACAACAGAGAAGTAGCTTCTCTTGTAACTTTAATTTATTATAAGCTGTTGCTCAAAGAAACAAAGACTGTCTGATATTTTGGGGTTCTGGTTGAAGCCATTTTTAATAAAACACGTAGCTTTATGATGCAGGTGTGGTCATTGCTGCAGCAGTTTACTGCAAATTTGTTCACATTCAATCCACTGCAATAACCGGGATTGCTGAGCTAGAATCAGAGCCCTTCAGAAGTTAATGGAGAATCCACTGGTTCTTAAGATTTCTTCACTATCAGAGTAATCTGGTGTTGGTTGCCACTTCCTGAATGTGTTCGCAGCAAAAAGGAACTGCTGAAGGTTACATCAGAAAGCTTCAATTCAATATAATAACAACACTCTTGTTGCTGCAGCATTGTCGACACAACTGCAGCTGCCAATCAAAGGGGCACATTCTCCCGAATAGAACTGAGCTTCGAGAGGACAGTTATCAGAACACACACACACACATATTCGCCAGCTTTTACCAACCGTAAACCTTCAGGTGTGTGCTGGCTTCTTAGATGCCTCTTAGACCGGTCAGTAAAAGCGGCGACACAGGCGGCTGTAGCTGCTAGCTGATAAAAAGACTCACAAGGAGCACTTGATTTATCTGTTATAAAATCAATCGATTGGTGACCTGAACCAGTAAAACTTGATCCTCTACACAGAAAGAACGGATCTGTGGCCTGGTTCTGAAATATCATCCTTCCTTCCATTCTTCCTCAGGGCTGTAACCTGAGCCAGCAGTGTGAGAAGGATATTTTATATTTTTATTAGAAGATAAGTGTAACTTCCTCCTGTGGAGTGCTTCGGATACCACAACCTCACTCTGCCTGGGGTTAATCAGATGAGCCCGAGTGCCGCTGATGGGATAATGGAGGGAGGCAATGGGGGGATTGGTTGGGAGTTGAGATGGAGATACGATCGCTCTGTCCTGACCCAGCAGAAATGGCTTCCTGTCAGGGCGGAGTTTATCGGCCAGGAGGTTTTTATCAACCATGGAGACGAGAGGTCTAAAGATCTGAGTGCTCATTAAAGACTGAAGACTGTCTTGAAAATGCCCTTTTATTTTTTTCATCCCAAATGGTAGAAAGTAACTCTCTATATGTACATGAGCTGAGGTGTTTCCAAGCCAGCTGAAAGACTTGACCTCTCCAGTCTGTCCTGGGTCTACCCAGCTGTCTCCACCTCATTGAACATGCTAGAAACACCACACCTTACCAGAGGCCTCATCAACCTTCATGTGGCTTTGAAACATTTGCAAATGATTGCCATCTAATTTATAAATGCAGACAGATTGCTAACGCTTTGAAATCATTCTGAGCCGATCTGTGCCACTGAGTGCAACTCCTCTTTGCAACAAGGGGACTTGACTCACCTGGTTGTACTCTTGCTATATAAAAGCAAGACTGTCAAGTGCATATGTAATTTTTCAGTTAAATTGCCTTCCTGCAGCAACTCTATGACTATTTGTGGAGGAATTTCTGTTCCAAATCTCAACCTAGAGTGGGCATTTCACCCTTTTCCAGTTGAGAACCATGACTTCAGACTCAGAGGTGTTATTTCATCCCATCTGCTTCAAACTGACCCTGTGGGAGCTGGAGGTGAAGCTGTGGGATTGGTAGGATATGTTTTTGCCAACTGAGGGATTTCATGTTTCATGAATTAAGGACTTCCATCCCTCCAAAAAGGTAACTATATTGTGGGTAAAGTTTAGGTTTTAAAGTTACATACACTGATCAAGTGAAACATTATGACCACTTGCCCAACAGGTGTGTTGGTCCCCCTTTGCTGGCAAAACAGCTGTGACCCATCGAGGTATGGGCTCTACTAGACCCCTGAAGCTGTGCTGTGGTATCTGGCACCAAAATGTTGGCAACAGATCCTTTAAGTCCCTTAACTTGCGAGTTTGGGCCTCCATGGATCATGGCTGTTTTGGCAGCAAAGGGGGACCAACACAGCTTTCAGGCCCCTCTTCTGTGGAACCAGCTCCCAGTTTGGATTCAGGAGACAGACACCCTCTCTATTTTTAAGATTAGGCTTAAAACTTTCCTTTTATCAAGCTTATAGTTAGGGCCGGATCAGGTGACCCTGAACCACCCCTTAGTTATGCTGCTATAGGCTGCTGGGGGGTCATTCCCCACTCTGCATTTAATCATTAGTTATTATTAATCTCTGGCTCTCTTCCACAGCATGTCTTTTGTCCTCTCTCTCTCCCCTCAGCCCCAACCGGTTGTGGCAGATGACTGCCCCTCCCTGAGCTTGGTTTTGTCGGTGGTTTCTTCCTGTTAAAAGGGAGTTTTTCCTTCCCACTGTTGCCAAGTGTTTGCTCATAAAGGGTCGTTTTGACTGTTGGGTTTTCTCTGTAGTATTGTAGGGTCTTCACCTTACAATATAAAGCGCCTTGAGGCGACTCGTTGTTTTGAATAAAAATGAATTGAATTGAATGGAACAGAATGGATGGCAGGACCCAAGGTTTCCCAACAGAACATTGCCCAAAGCATCACACTGCCTCTGCAGGCTTGCCTTCTACCCATAGTTCATCCTGGTGCTAAGTGTTTCTCAGGTAAGTGGCGCACACACACCCGGCCATCCCCATGATGTAAAAGAAAACCTGATTCATCAGACCAGGTTCAAGTTCTTATACATGCCCATTGTAGCTGCTTTTGACGGTGGACAAGGGTCAGCATGAGCACCCTGATTGGTCTATGGCTATGCAGTCCCATAGGGGTATTCAACTCCAGGCCTTCGAGGGCCGGTGTCCTGCAGGTTTTAGATGTGTCTCTGCTTCAACACCCCTGAGTCAAATATAGAAGTCATTAGCAGGACTCTGGAGAACTTGACTGCATACTGAGGAGGTAATTCAGCCATTTGATTCAGGTGTGTTGGATCAGGGACACATCTAAAAGCTGCAGGACACCGGCCCTCGAGGCCTGGAGTTGAATACCCCTGCCATACACTATGAACTGCAATGCACTGTGTATTCTGACACCTTTCTATCAGAACCAGCATTAACTTTTTCAGCAATTTGAGTGACAGTAGCTCGTCTGTTGGATTGGATTACACGGGCCAGCCTTCAATCCCCATCAGTGAGCCTTAGCTGTCCATGACTCTGTTGCTGGTTCACTGCCCTTCCTTCCTTGGACCACTTTTGATAGATATTGACCTCTGCAGACTGGGAACGCCCCAGAATAGCTGCAGTTTTGGAGATGTTCTGACCCAGTTGCCAAGCCATCACAATCAAACTTGCTCAAATCTTTATGCTTGAATATTTTTCATGCTTCTAGCACATCGACTTTGAGGACAAAAAGTTCACTTGCTCCCTAATATATCCCACCCACTAACAGGTACCATGATGAAGAGATGATCAGTGTTGTTCACTTCACCTGTCAGTGGTCAGAATGTTGCCTGATTGGTGTATTCTACAGCCAGAACAAGATGGAGACAATTTGGGAAAGTGAAGAGATCTTTTACAAAATGATGGGAAATTGAAGGCCTTTTAGAAAAGAAAGGGCACTGAATGTGAAACCTTTTAAAATGCTTTGAAATATGGACAACATGAGAATAAATGGATCATGTTTCATATAATATTACAAAAAGTGAAATTAAGAAATGTGGGAAAAAGTCAACATGTCCTGAAATCACAAACATTTCTAGTGAGAACTTTTTTTTTTTTTGGGAAAAAAAAACCACCAATAATTTGAGACGGGGCACGAGGGTCCTCAAAGGAATAGAAATAAAAATGTATGTTCTCGTATGATCAAATTAACTTAAGCAACTCAATCAGTGCAGTGTGACAATGAGAGGGTCAGCTATTATAAACAGCATGTCCGGATGTGTGAATTAATTATGCGAGGATCATTTTGAACATAATGTGGTAATTTCTTCTGCACAGTATAATTAGATTTATCTATCTGGATATGAGTTATTTCATCAAATACAATTAAAGGCATGTAATGAATAAAATGACACCAGGGATAAAATAATGTCTCTTCCAATTTAATTAACTCTACTTTGGCACCTTGCTTTGGCTGTTGGTTGCATTCATTCCAACTCTGACAGAGACGATTTCCACGCAATTATAGTATGCAAATCAGTTATGAAATTGGATCACTCTGATGCTGGGAAATGTCTTTTAAAGTTATTATGAAAGTTCTCCTGCCTGTCTGTTATAAAGAGGATGACCTGAAATCATTTACGTGTTACTGCAGCTGAGTGCTTAGAGCCTCAGTGAATTTGGCTGCAGTTCCTCTAATATCCACTAGATGCTAAAGTGTTCAAAAAGTGACACTAAAACCTGCAACTCAACCTCCATCCACAACACAACAAAAGTCCCTTTTTTTTTTTTTTTTTACACAAATCAGTTCACAATTAAATATTCAAGTAAGTTTTAAACCCAACAAAAATATTATTGCTTCATTCTGTTTATACCGGAGCTTTATGTAAGCTGGAGCTGATTGAGCTGAGCCTCTGAACAGGTTGTTCCTCCTGGTTTTTCTCTAACATTACTCGTAGAAGTTTCACTCTGGTTGATGGTAACATATTCCGGGTAGGTTTTGTGGTGTCACATAAGGCAGTTTGCTTGGCCTCCTGCTTACTTTTATTCAGCATGATCCTTCATGTTTGTAACCTTTGAAGCTCCTTCAATAGCTTTTTGTTTTGTCCTTTTCTTCTGCAGTGGTTTAACTTGTGGATGGCCACTTCCTCATTCACCAACTGTCCTCCATCTGTCCTCCTCTTTCTTTTTCTTCATTCATGTGCCCTCCTTCCATCTTCACTTGTTAGATCATTTCCATTTCTGTCCTTAATCACCCTAATCTGCTGCACATCCTTTCCAGCTTGATCTCTCTGCTTAACCAATCAGTACAAGTCCCGTTCTCCTTCCTTAGCGTATAACCTCACATATAACTCACTACAAGCTTTTTCCTTTGCTGTACGTCTAGCATCCCAGTACGCCTGTCTACTTTCCTAATCAATTTATCCGGGCTTGGGACCAGCTCTAGGAGTACCCTGGCTTGTAGCTACCCCTGTGGCTGGGTTATACCTGCTCAGCAACCCAAACCACCAAATCAATAACAGGCTTGCTAGCTTGAGTCAGTGAGACCATTAGAAGGAGTTCCTCGCAAGACTTTACGATGCTTATAGCAGTTTTATTTTGCAGTTTGGATTTACTTCCACTGGGGTTATTGCTGTCTGGTTCTGGTTTTGATTGAAGCGCATCAGCCCTTGAACCTGAAGCCCCCCTTGAAGCCTCCCATTGATCCTCCCTATGCAGCAATTTTTATTTGTACTATTGGAAACATAAGATAATTGAACCCTATCCCCTACCGCCATTGTTGTAAGTTGAACTGGCAGTTTTTGAGGGCTGCTCAGAAGAATCTGCCCTGGAGAGCATTTTTCCCAGCCTGAAAGAGATTGTACAGGCCTGGTTCTTCTTAGGTCTGATCTGGCAGTGGGAAATGGACTCATATTTTACTTTGCTGATGATGTTTTGAAGTTAGTCTACAGACAGCTCATACATGTCTTAGTGTCTTTGATACTGTTTCTTATAGGGAACGCTGACAGCCAAATGTTTACGGGGGGACCTGAACTACCAGATATGAATAATAGGTACATCTTTTTCGAATCGTTGCTGAAAGTGGTTAATTAAATTTTGCATTTCTTCTTCAGACTTCCTGTCACACCTCCACCATGAGTGACATCTACGAGTCCGCGGCCAACTCTCTGGGTTTGTTCAGCAGTCCCTGCCTCACCAAAGTGGAGTTAAGACTCACCTGTAAAGGGATCTCCGACCGGGATGCTCTGTCCAAACCTGACCCCTGTGTCGTGCTCAACATGCAGTCCCATGGACAGTGGATGGAGGTAGGACAACCACACTGACCTCTGACCCACTGGTTTCCAATGGTTTTAATGGTCTTTTGTAGTCATCCATTTGCACCATTTTTTGATGTACCTGTTTACTGAAGCTTATTTCTTGACTTATATTTGATTAGTTGTGGTTTGATATTATTGCACGCAGTCAAACCTGTCGGTAACCATCATAGGTTAGGGTTTGGTTGTTACCTGGCAGCCTGGTCTCGCAGTCAGGAAACGGTCATCGATTCACAATTTTTTGTGACAGCAGGACTTTGTGACTGTTGTGTTTCAGCAGGAAGTAGAGCTCATGAATGCAGCATGTATTTTGTCCAGATAAAGAGGGGAATGTGTTACCATGGCAACCAAAATGGATGTATTTTAACTGAAACTGAGATCTTTGTTCAAACCTCACCCTGTAGTTATTAAGTGCTAACCCTAAACAAAGTAATTTCAGTGCCTAAACCTAAAAAAATTTGCAGTGCAGTAAAAATCAGACGAGGGCAGATTTACTGCGATTACACAAACATCATGTAGGAGCAGGTGATGGAGATTAGGTACTGATTCGTACATAACTGGACATGAATAACTGGAGCTTATATAATATTATATGATTATAGGATATTTCCAACCAGGCAGCTCGTTCTCTTTCTCTCAACGCTTTCTTTAAAGATAAAACACATTTTGTGGTCAACTTGAACTGGAAAAGTGAGGTCAGAGGTCAAATGTGATATTTGATATTTGGATTCAAGTTATAATGTGATATTTAGAATCACCATAAAGGAGTATCATTTCCTAAATGTTGCCCATATAAACAAAGGCAGCAGGATTTGAAGCAGTTTTATGAGATTTTGACCTTGAAGATGAGGTCAGAGGTCCGAATTAGCGTGATATTTATAATCCCATATATATTACCTATATGCTGTCAATACAAACAGTGGCAGTAAGAAGCATAGTTTTAAATATCTCTGTAAAGCATTATTTTCACTTTGACCCTCAGATCAATGTGTTGGAGAGGTCAGAGGTCAAATGTGACATGTTTTAAATCTTTATACAGTACCTTCTATATACACTAACAACACACACCACACTTGTAAGAAGCACAGTTTCTGAGTTAGAAGCCTTTTTGTCAATTTTGGACCAATAAATCAGGTTGACCTTGAAGACCTTGGTGGATGTTTCTTTAATGGATCGTTAACATGACCTCTGACCTCTGCACTTTTATCAGGATTCATCAAAACTTTTCGAGCTATCTGCTATGATCCTGGGGTCTGACCCAGCATTTTGCATTTTGGACTTGAGCTTTTCTTTCCTTTGTTTCTTAAGTTGGTTCATTTCTCACTTTTTGTAGTTCTGTATTTTTCTACGTTCTTACTATCCGGAGTTTAGTTTTCCTTTCCGGTCTCCTGTTACCCTTTGGTCCTGCCTGAGTGGCTGTATGTTTGTTTCCCTCTGTGTTTGTGCTTCTCCATGTTTTGTCAAGTCTACGTGTGTGTCATGGTCACTTCCTGTTTTATTTTGACAGTCTTCCGTTCCCTGTGTGTTGTGTTGTGTTTTGCTTCCTGTCTCCTATTAGTGTAATTTTGTTCACCTGTGTTCCCAGCTGTCTCCACTCCCCTCAGTATCCCTTTTATATGTAAGCCCTGAGTTTTCCTCTGCTTGTTGTCGCATCCTTGTCATTGTCATCATCGCTGTTGTCGTGACTTCTCTACTCTGTTATGTTCATGTCTACGTCCAGGTTCAGGTTCATGTCTATGTTAGAGTTTGTGCTCAAGCCAAGTCTAAGCTTAAGTTTCATGTTGCACATGAGTTTATAGTGTTGTGCTGCTGGCTTCTGACCAGCCCTGCTTTCTGCTCTACGTCTGCTAATAAAGCTGGAGCATAAATTCAGCTCACGCCTCTGAGTCCTGTATTGGGGTCCTCTGGCTTACTGCCACAGCACCACATGACACTGCCGTGCTTACAGACAGAATAACACGTACACATGCACACACACACACACACACATGCTACCAAAAACATGGCCGGGATAATTATGTATGAAAAAAGTATGAATTACTATCCGAGACCTCAGAATAACCAGCATATATGATTCAGAGTTAAAGAAAAAGATTTCCTCTGACCAGCGGTCTCTGCAGGAAACAGGAGGGCATTTTTCCTCTTTAACTTTCCTTGCCTTTGTTGTGTGGCTGATTTGTGTCCACGGCTGTTGTTATCATTCCTGGAGATGAATGGATATTAGCATCTGTGCTGATTTTTGTCCTCGGGTCATTATCAGCTTCCTGTCACATTAATGTCAGCGCTGCTGATTAAAGGAGAGCTTTCACCTGCAGACAGCGACATCGGTCCTGCTGCTCGGCTGTCTGTACCCGCAGCGGGAATAAAGATCCATCAGGTTAAAATACCTTTGGTTTAATTTTGTCTCGTTCTGTGCTTTCACGCTGTTCACTTCAAAGCCTAAAGCCACGGTAAATGTGTCGTGTGGGAGTATTTAACGGTCTGAAAAGTGCTGAAAGGTGAATGAGCAGCTGCTGGATGAAATAAATAAGGTGAGCCTTGAGGAAAGAGAATCAAAGAAACAGCAAAATATGAAAAACTCACCAGAGTCTCACTGTTTTCTTGTTCTTTGCTTTTCCTTCCTTGTGGGCCTCGGGTTAAATAAAGAATAGAAATCAACACTGGGCGCTTTGGGAAACATGAGGAGCACACAGAGTAACACGAGAGGGAGTATGAAGTCAAGTCCATTTTGATTATAAAGCACATTTTGAAACAAGGGATGCTGAACCAAAGTGCTCCCCAGGCACGCTCATTTACATTCCTGGAAGCCAAGAATCCAATTTCAGGACACAGAATTCCCGTAAAACAAACTACACAATAAAAAATGAATACCAGGCAAAAGTCAAAGTAATGATAAAATTTGTGATAAATAATAATAGAATAGTATAAGAAGAAAACTCTTGGATAAGATTGAAAAATAAGAATAAATACATAACCGAATTCAACCAAAACAGTGAAAACAGTCAACTTAAAGAGCAGTGAAAAACATTTCCAGCGAGTCAAACCATGAGGCAGCTCAGACTTGACTAAAAGCTGCTTTAAAATGGTCTGTTGTTGAACAGATTCTTATGGGAGCAATGCCAGCAAAGGATGAGTCGCCTCTGGTATTTAGGCGAAAACGGGGAACCGAGAGAATCTGCCGGGACGATGACCTCAGCGACCTGGAGGCGAAATGCGGAGTTAAAAGATCTGTGATATAGTGTGGAGCTATCCATGGAGGGCTTCAAGAAGATATAAAAAAATAAAATCCGTTTGAACCTTCACGGGTAGCCGGCGTAGGACTGATGAGCTGTTAGAAGTCGAGAGAGTGGAACTGAATTGGTCATTTCACACAGGTAGTTGCAGTGTTCCAGGTGAGAGGTGATGAAGGCGTGGAGAACTGGCTGTAAATCCTTTAGTGACAAAACTTCACAACACCACTGACCTGATTGTTAAAAGTCAAGGAGCAATTCATAAAACACCAAGGTGTTCAACCAGAGGTTGGATGTATGTGGATAAATAAAGAGCGAGGATCTCTGTAGAGCTGGTGGAGCCAAATAAAAAAAGGCTGCATTTTTGCTGTTATTCAGCTGAAGGAATTTTCTTTTCCATCCAGGATTTCAGTTCACTGAAACAGTAGAAGAATAGATGGTCAGGACTATTTATACACTGAGCGCTGACTGAGAAGAACGAGACGGGCAGAAACGATCAGGAGGAGACGCTGGCAGGAAGTCAGCAGTTTGGATTGAGACTTTGATGGTTTTTTCGCTCACTAATGGTTTCATCTTCATCTTCTCTTGTGCTTGATGGCATGAAAAAAGGTTGGATTGAGAAAAGGTTGTGGTTTGGGAATAACAAAAATGGACACAACTGCATCGATGTTCACATTTTGATCTTCGCCATGAATTTTGGGGGGTTTTTTTCGTCAGGAAGTGAACATATTTGCACAGGAAGGTGGAGCGCTAGTTATGCCACTGTTCTGTTAGCCTTTGGTTTGGACTTTAGATTTGAAACCCTCAAAATAAGCATTTTGGTTAGAGCCATTAGAGCCATGCTGTTTCTTTTTGTTGCTGTTGTTTTGTTTTGTTTTTAAATGCTCCAAAAGGCTCCAACAGCACAAACCAACTTTTGGTTAGCTAATAACTCAGTACTCCACCTGTTAGTTCAGATACCGTCACTTTGTGTTCTCAAAAATCAACATGACACACGGGCCACACCGTGAGACGGGACTTCATGAATCAGTGGGTGACGTCATGGTGCACAGCCCTAACTTTTCTAGAAGTTTCTCACACGATGTCATGTACACATTGATTAAAAGTTGTCATACTGAATGTGAAACAGCCACTGGTCGTGAAGGAAGAATTTCCGGACTGGTTGGTGGCAGTTGCTGGGTGAAACTGGTTGCAAAGCTTCACCAAAAGCTACCCTGCGATTGCTTTGGTCGCAAGCAGATTTCCTGTAGTTTGCATGGAAGATGCCAAATTGTCTGCAAACACTCTGAACTACTAGCAGAGTGGCAGTAAAACTTGAAAAATTGTGCAAACTGGAAACAAACTGTTCACCTTCAATGTAAAACCTGGGCCTCAGCACTGCAGCTAACATATTTCAAAAAGTGCAACCTTTTCTCTGGATGCTTACTGGACAATCTGACTTAAAGTGACTTTGAATGGAAATGCTTGTTTCTAAAAGAAGTGGAGTGGATGAGATTTTCACTTCATCTGAATACAGAGCCACCTGCAGAGTTTGGGGTTTGAATATTTCACAGGTTTTTAATCTGGTCCAGAACTCTAAAGTAGGTGTTTCTCAGGTATATAATCAGGTGCTACTTTGGAGCTGGACTCAGGTGCTCATTTGACAGATGGCAGTTATCATCTTGGAGGAAATCTGTTTACTTCAGTGACAGCAATAATAAGAGTGAAAACAGTCATCTCCCTCTGTGTCGGCTCTCTTCTTCTCCTCTCTGTTATCAGCCATCTGGAGGAATGTTTTGGATGCCGCTCAGCTTCCTTATTGACACGACAGATGATGAAGGAGAAAAGTGACGTAATTCTCTGCTGGATTCGGTTTTTTGGGAGGCTTGGATGAGGCATCGGGTAAACACGACGAAGCTGCTTCCGCTGGACGAAATATAAATAGCCGCTGCTGTGGTTCGTCCATCTTATTAATGCAGAAGGGTTTTGCACAGTTTATCTGCGCCGGCAATAAACTTTTAATGACTTCTTTAATGGTTAAAGAGCAGCTACAGCTGCACTATCACTCTTCTGTAATAGCTGTAATTTAAGGCTTCACTTTTACTAAGAACAGCTGTTCCAGCCTCGTATGACTGCTGGTGATGCAGCACTTATAAAAGAAGTGAAAGCACGCATTTAAATCTGAGTGCTCGCAACCTTTTAGGTCTGTAGTGATAACATCAATGCACTCAAAATAATGTTTTTGTCATTTATGTGATGTCTAAAACTTCCAGAGTTTCTTTTTAAAATTGGATCTTTTATTGTGCGTTCCGCTTTAACTTCAGAGACCAAACTCATGTCGGTCGGTGCAATAATCAGGCTCCGCTGCTGATGTGCCATCTCCAGCGTTCTCCAGCCGAAGTGGGACAGAATCAGGAGTTACAGAGCCTCCGTCAGCTTCTGGAAGTTGGTGCTCGTCGTGTGCAATTCCTTATAAGATCATTCAAATCTGAGAAAACGTCCCACCTCACCCTCTCAGAATCAGTTGATTGTTTTGGCTGCAGGTTTTAACAAACCATCAAATCCCATGAGGAAATCTCCTGTATTAATTTATTTATGTAGAAAAAAATTATTAAATGATTAAAAAGTGTTAGATTTGGCACCACCTCCGTGAACTTCAAGTGCTGCTGCCCTCAAATTTTCATAGCAGGAAGGTGAATATTTGCATGGCTTCACTGAATGTACAGTACTAAAGTGACTGAACAAAGGAAATCAGCTGATTCTGAGGGGATCAGGTGGTGATGGTTGTTTTGGATTTTTTTGTTATTTTTTGGGATGGCCCGGCTTCTCTTTGCGTTTCTGTGCTTCGAAGCTAATTATTTCTGGGACAGCTTGTGCCATCTTCTGACTTCACGAGCTGGAAATCTGGCCTCGAAATCCACTTGTGTGCTTATACTGTAAGAGCAGAGTGGAGGTAGCTGAGGGAGGTTCACCATCATTTCAAACTTCTCCTGGGATACTGACTGGATTATTGTGTTTGCCTGGGATGAACGATGTTCAGTTCAGACGTTTCTGGACTGGCAGACGGGCCTGTCTGAAGATGGAGTTCTCAGCTGAGGCTAAAGGTGCACCATCCAAAACTCACACCGGTGAGAACACATCCTCATACAGAGGGAGACACTCCCATACAAAACAATTAGTCTTTTAAAGAGAGCGTGACATACAGAGTGAGCTCAGTCTGACTCTCTGTATATCCAAGCATCGAGCAGAAGCTATCAGAAAAGTTCACACACTCACTAAAACTGATCAGAAGCTGCAGTAATACAAACCGGCTGAGTGTGCACAGGTGCTTACACTGACCCGGTCTCGGCTTATTTTTAGTGTTCAGCTACATTGTGTTTAATCTCCCTCTGCCCTTCACTTTTCCGCTGACAGTTCATTACACCAGGGAGCTGCTTCACAGTGTGTGACATGCTGAGAAGAGAGGCAGGCAGCGTGCACTCACTCAGCATCTGTGGAGCACCCACCCAATGATGCACCAGTAATCTGTGCAACCTGGGAGGTCTTTCTACTCATCCTGCTTATATAACATCACAAATTCATGGCAGTCCACTGTACACGACTTTGATGTGGAGTCACGAGTCGTGTGCAGCTTGAACTCACCACCTGCTTGCGGGTGTGTTAAGGAGTTTTGCTGAAGTGTCGGGTTTGGTAAGTAGGCTGCAGTTTTAGTTCTTTGCTGCTTTGTGACATGAAGGGAACCCCCTCAGGTTTTTGGGCTGCTTCCTGCTCCCGGCTGGAGCCTTTTCTTCTCCTCACAGTTAAAACTCTCAGCCTATTTTCGGGCTCTTCTTCCTCTTTTTCTGACCTGCCTGTCCTCTCCTGCAGCGGGATTTTCACAATGAGACAATCTCCTTTTTAAATCATTATCTCTTTTTTGTTAATGTAAATCTGGACTAAAGTGGTTAATGATTTTCTTTATTTGAATGCCCCCACCGCCCTGATGAGTAAACAGGAAAACAGTGGATATCAGTGCTAATAATGTGTCAGCTCATCAGTGGAAAGACAAAGCGAGTGATTGCTGCTGATGGTGTGATTAAGGAGCGAGGGCATCGCCATTAAAACCAAATCAGCCTCCTCATTAGCGGCTGTGAGACATTGTCACTACAAAGAGATTAGCCTTTTCTTCTTTCTTTGGGAAACGAGCAGCGCTCCAGGGAAACTTGTGCGATTGGTTTCTTTGTAAAACTCCAGCGAATTCTCACCAACTCTGCTGCTACGGGTAGTTTTTAGCCTCTTTTAGCGCCCTGTTTTGGTTATTCTGAACATCTGATGCACTCTTATCAACAAGCAGCTAGAAGGAAAATTAATTTTGGACTCCAGCTCCACTGAGACAGGAATTATTTCCCTCGGGTAGATGGGTTTAATATAACCTGCCCTGCTGTGATTTTAATACAGTCTGGAGTATATGTGGGTCATTTTTCACCCCCTCCTCAGTCATAATTACAGCTGAAATGACCTCCTGTATTTTTTCAGTTATTTCTCCTTCTGTAATTTAAATACTGCTGCTAGATTATAAAGTGAATCTCTGCCTGCCCTTTTTCAAATCAGGTCACCACGAGCACCTACATACGATCCTATCTGAGAACCTCTGTGAGAGAATACAGTATGTTAAATCCTTTATTAGATCCAAACTCATTTTATGTTCTCAGGTAATTCCACTCCGACTGTCCAAATTATATTTTATCCTTTAATTATTTACATTTCATCAAATTCTTCCTTTAAATTATCTACAGACAGCTCTCCATGGCCGGGTCCTGAAGAAATCTTAGAAATGTGAAGGATTCCAGGCAAGTTCTGAACTGTCTTTTTTAGTGGACTTGATCTTGGTTTATCCTGGATGGACTGTCATCTGGAGGTCTAATTCATTTTGAATTGACCCAGTTATGACTCTGAGAAGGAGGATGGCTCTAATTCACTTCATGCTGCATGTTTGCCCTTCAGCTCTGCAGCACATCTCAGAGGAAGCATTTCTTTGTCTTGTTTTTGCGATACATGATCTGTCTAAACAATCAGTCTAAACAGTGATTTTTGTTCCTTACCTATGGTATGTTTCTAATATAATTATTATAATATAACTATTACTAATATAATAATTTAACAGAACTGAGCTTTAGCTGTGACCTCTAATTTCCTGCTTCTAAATTCAGATAAAACTGAAGATTTTGTACTCAGCACTACAGACCTTTAAAATGTGGAGTCTAACCAGATACTTACTCATTTATGACCAGGCTGTCTTAAAAACTCCCTGAAAAGTCCTTTTCCTTCCCACTGTCGCCAAGTGCTTGCTAGTGGGTCATCTGATTGTTGAAGTTTTCTCTGCATTATTGTAGGGTCTTTAGCTTTCAATATAAAGTGTCTTGAAGCGATTGATGTTGTGATTTGGTACTATATACGTAAGGTTAACTTGAATTGAACTGAACCTTGAGAAAGATTATATTATATTATAGGTGCATCCTTTGGTCAGATGAGATGAAACGAGAGTTCTTTGGCCAGAGAGACACTGCTTATGTTTGGAGAAAGAAACAAGAGGTGTACAACCCAAACATCATGTCCACAGTGAAACATGGTGGTGGGAGTATCACACTGTGGGGATGCTTCAGTGCGTCTAGAACTGGGAATCTTGTCAAGATGGAAGGAATCATGAAGAAAGACGGATGTGTGAAGATTGTGAGAGAAAACCCCAAGCAGTCATCAGCAAAGTTGGGCCTGGGTTGCTGCTTTGTCTTTCAACCCAACGATGTCCCGAAACAAGCATCGCTCCTGGTGAAGAACGACCTCCAGAAGACCAAAGTGAACATTTCTGACTGGCCTGCACAAAGCCCTGACTTGAATCTCATTGCAAATCTGTGGGGTGAACTGAAAACCAAGGTCTATGCCAGTGCTATGGTGGTTAGCACTGCTGCCTTGCAGCTAGAAGGTTTGGGGTTGGATCCACCTTGGCCCGGGCCTTTCTGTGTGGAGTTTGCATGTTCTCCCCATGTTTGCGTGGGTTTTCTCCAGGTACTCTGGTTTCCTCCCACAGTCCAAAGACATGCAGTTAGTGGGGTTATGTTAATTGGTGATTCTAAATTGCCCCCCCCCCACACACACGTAACCCTGATAGGACAAGCAGAAGAGAATTGTTGGATGGATAGTTTTTGTTTTTTCTGAAATCATTTTGTTTCTTTGTGCAAAGGAAAATAATGTATGAAATTATCCATAGAGATAAAAACAGTTTCTGCATCAGGTTCTAAACATGTTTATTTCTGTTGTAAAGTTTTTACCATGGGAGTCTATGGGGACTGACTCATTGCTGGAGCCTCTGCTGGATTACAGAGGAACTGCAGGGTTTGGCACTTCTTTTTTTTGCTGCTTGACTCTTCGAAAAGCCTAGAAACAAATAAACATCTTAATGTTGGAATATTTCACACTGAGGAAGGAATGATGTTGGGAAGAATGAAGGCTAGAAAATAACAGAAGGATGGAGAATATCAGCACAGTGCCTCCTGTGACTCCTAGACTTTGTGATGCCACCTCTGTGGAGTCTTGTGTGCAGGGACGTCTGATGTGGGTGGACTGGCGAATGTACCTTCATGTTGTTCTTGCTGCTCTTTGGTTTTGTGTGGGGTTTTGAGTGTCTCAGTGTCAGTGGGGATTATAATCTGGGTGAGACTGGAGCACTCTGCTGCAGTTCTTAATGCTTGTTCAGGTCCCAGTGATGCCAGTAAGTCATCAAATTGTAATGGTGGTTTTATTATAGATAATGTTTGCTCTGTGGCTGTGGTTATAAATGTTTTATTGGCCTGGGGATTATCTTTAGTGCTGTAGGCATCCCTCTCCCCTCCCTCTAGCTTCTTTACTCTCTCCCTCAAATTCTTAATTGATCTCTCCCTTCAGTTAAATCTAATCCAATTTTCATCTCACACTGCTGGAGCTGCATTTAGTCAGCTGTCAGGTTTCAGTATGGACATTTACAGAAGACAGTGAGCGGATTTAATTTGATTTCCTCCAATGGCTGCAACTAAAACCTGTGTTTTTAAAGCAGCTGTTTGTCAAAAAACACACATTTTATTCATGAATCTACAACCTGAACTTGAGCTCAGACTGTTCATTTGTTACATGCTGGGTGTATAAAATGATGCAAACAGGTGTGACTGCAGCAGGTTTCTGTCCTCTCTGACAGACGTGTAAGTTTGAGAGTTTTGTCTCAGACAGCTGAAATGGTAATGTATGCACTGTGACATTTTCTGCTTGTCTCTCTCTGTCAGTGAAATCTTCAGGGATAGAGGGCTGAAGCTTCAAGATGATCACACAACAAAGCAGCAAGGACACACAGAATGAGAGCAGGGAGACAAAAACTACAAAAACAGATACAAACAGTCCACAACGAGACACCAAATGACTGCAAAGAGACACTAATCAAGTGCAAAGCACAATACAAACAAACTTGTAATAAAAATAATTAAATACTCTGAAATATGTCATCTAGTAAACTGTCTTGGCCTCAGTTTAACATTTATTAGTGTGGACATTAAGCTTAGGATCAGGCCTTTTTCATGGCAACATATCAATGACTAACGTCATGATGTGGATGGATCCTCTCAGACGGTCTGTTTTCAGCATCTTCTTCCTGCCACGTGATGACATTTGTGTTCTTAAAGACATTTCGTGTAATATAAGCCTTCAGTTAATTCAAAATGCTGCAGCTAGAGTACTGACAAGGACTAGAAAGAGAGAGCATTTTTCTCCCATATTGGCTTCTCTTCATTGTTAAATCTAGAATCTAAATTAAAATCCTTCTCCTCACATACAAAGTCTTGAATAATCAGGCCCCATCTTATCTCAAAGACCTCATAGTACCGTATCACCCCAATAGAGCACTTTGCTCTCAGACTGCTGGCTTACTTGTGGTTCCTAGGATACTTCAGAGTAGAATGGGAGGCAGAGCCTTCAGCTTTCAGGCCCCTCTTCTGTGGAACCAGCTCCCAGTTTGGATTTGGGACAAAGACACCCTTTTGTCTTTTGTCCTGTCTCTCTCCCATCAGCCCCAACTGGTCATGCTGGATGGTTGCCCCTCCCTGAGCCTGGTTCTGCTGGAGGTTTTGTATTAGGGCCACATTGAGAAAAAAAAATTCAATTGTGCATTTAGAGAAAAAAAGTCAAAATTTTGAGAAAAAAAAGTCAAAATGTGGAGATTAAATTTGTCATTTCAAGTCAAACAACTCTGCATCTGCTTTACCCTCCAGAATGTCTTGTGTAGATGAGTTAGTGAAACTATAGATTAGAATTGGTTTTAGGAACAAGGAAATTATTTCTCTTTTAGTACATAAACACAATGTAGTGATCAGTGTGAGGACATTAAAGAGATGGTGCATAAAGTGGCCTCTGCTCAGAAGGAAAACACACAAACTGATATCAATGGTTGCACCTTCGTGCAGCACAGAGGGGACATGTTGAATTACAAGACACAATAAGACAGCTGATCAAGTTGTTTCACTAACCAAGGCATTTACTAGAGGGTATAGCACCCGTGGCAGTTGTTTGACTTGAAATGACGACTTTAGTCTCAAAATCGTTTTTCGACCTTTTACTCAAAATTTTGACTTTATTCTCAAAATGAACAATTTAATTTTTTTTTTCTTAATGTGGCCCTAATACTCCTTTGTAAATATATTTATATGTTAATATATTTCACTTCGTTAAATTGGATTAAGGCTCAAAGTTTGCGTTATTATGGACGTGGCCTCTTTGACTGACAGGTGGATTATGATACTGTAGCTGCTAGCTGTCTGCTAGGCTTCACCTCAGCTAACTGGAGACCCTGAACTGGACCTCTGGACCGTGTTTGTGCTTTTGGACCTTTTGAAGCATTTTAATGCATTTATCTGACTAATAATATGACTGCTGTGTGCTTCATTGGACTAACAGGAGGTGGTTACAGGAAGTCTGAGCTCCAGTTTTACTGAGTGAAATTTTAGGATTTTATTTGGATGTTAATAATAATTAGAAGATATCTGTGCCTGTGTGATGCATGCGTACTCTCTTTGTGCACAGGGATTAAATGTGTGATCACTTACAGTGTTTTTTTGTGTGGAGTTTTCTTATGTAGCACTGTGAGTGTGTGCTTTCTGAGCGTGTGTGCTATGACTCGGTCAGACCTGGTTTCTGGTTTCTGTTGTCCCACTTTATGTTTATATTTTTAGCTGTCTTGAAATACAGATGAAATGTCGCCTGGTGTCCACGCAGACATAAGCTCCTCCTCCTCCACCTCTCTGTTCTCTCTGTGTGCAGCCGAGGCTCGCTTTCATTCTTCCTCTCGTCCCACTTTCACTTCATCTCTGAACGTTTTACTTTCTGCTCAGGTTTGTGTCTTTGTACCAGCCTGAGTCTGATGTAGTGAAGTGAAGTGAGGTTAAAGTGCAGGCAGGAGGATTTTTTCTTTTTTTTCTTGGTGTCACATAAGAGTCTGAAGAATTATTTGCTGTCATACGCTCCCTTTGTCTCAGCAGAGCTGAACTGATCAGGATAAAGAAGTTGCTTCTTGTTTTCCAGATGCAGCCGGTTTTCCAATCTTTTGACAGAAAATATGAAATGTAGACCTAAAGAGAAACAGTATGAGCTTTGGTTTTAGATGCAAATCACTTTCCTTTGCTTTTCAGTTATTTGTAGCTCTTGATCATCCATCTGAGAATTTTACTGCACGAGTTGTGAGTTGACCGAGCTCCTCTTCTAGGTCCAGAAATTGCTGCTGAAGTTCAAACTGAGCAGAATGGGGAAGAAAGGTGATTTAAATGATTTTGAACCTGGTGTTGTTGGTGGTGGCAGACAGGCTGGTCTGAGTGTTTCAGACACTGCTGGGATTTTCCCACAGAACCTTCTCTACACTTTACAGAGAAGGAGAAATTATCCAGTAAGCAGTAGCTCTCTGGGAGAAGACGTCTTGTTGATGTCAGAGGAGAATGGCCAGACTGCTTACAGCTGATAGGAAGGAAACAGTAACTCAAGCAACCACTCATTACCACCGAGGTAGGCAGAAGAGCATCTCTGAATGAACAGCAGCAGAAGAGCACACCAGGTACCTCTCCTGTCAGCTAAGAATGGGAAACTGAGGCTACAGTTCACACAGACTCACAAAATCAGAATCAGGGTTAGAATGTGATGTACACAACATGAAAGCATGGATCCATCCTGCCTTGTATTAATTGTTCAAGCTCCTGCCAGTGTGATGGTGTGGGGGATATTTTTTTGGCACATTTTGGGCCCCTTAGTACCAACTGAGCATCATTTAAACCCTACAGCCTATCTGAATATTACTGCTGACCATGTCCATCCGTTTATGACCACAGTGTACCATCTTCTGATGGCTGCTTCCAGCGGGATAGCGCTTCATGACAGAAAGATTTCAGGAGATTCACATCATGGATGCAGCTGATAAATCTGCAGCAACTTTGTGATGCCGTCATGTTAACATGGACCAAAGATCTGTTTCAGCACCATGTTGAAGCCCTGCCATGAAGAATGAAGGCAGCTCTGAAGACAACAAGGAGTTCAAACCGGTACTAGCAGGGCAGGCAGTCCCAGAAAAACACAAAAAACAAGGGGAACACAAGCATAGACAATATAAAAGCAGTATAAAGTATAAAAGGAGGACATAACCACGCCCGTGAAGCTGCACAGAGCAACAGATCTGAGGGCCATCTTCCCAAAGACATCTATACAACCAGAAGCCTTTGTTTATCCACAGGGTCGCCCCCTGCAGGCTGTTACAAAGAATCAGACACAGAAACTGTAGCTGTGTCCAAATTCAGGGGCTGCCTTCTAACCTTCTAACCTTCATACCTGCGAACCTGCCCTCACCTTAGCGTAGTTCCTGACGCCTAGCAACCAGGACAACATAAAACAACAAATTTCTACATCAAGGAATACAGACGGGTGAATGATTCATTTCCAAATATACTGACAGCTCTCTAGCTAGACATTAAATTTAATTAAAACTATTCTGTTATGAAGCTTAACTTTAATTTCAGCCAAGCCGATTTGCTCAGAAACAAATGGAACACTGAAATAAACCAACCATCAGCCGTTAGAGATCATCTGAGTGAGTTATATCTGTGTTTTACTTCCACTCAGCGGTGAAAGCCAGCAGAGGTTTGAAAAGGATGTGCTGGGAGTCAGGTGTTCTCTCTGGGTATAATGAGCCTCAATAGCCCGGTCGGCTGACAGCTGGGAGGGAGAGCTGCTGGTAGAGCGGCAGGAACGGACATCTCCGCAAATGTCGCAGCACTTGCGCAATTGAGTGATATCTTGATAAATCAAGCACATATTTGAGGTTTACACATTTACATTCTCTCCTGAAAACATCTTAAAAGTTTAATCTGTGTCACAGAAACAGTCAAATTTCAAACTTTTGGAGGAGTCTTTGAATTCGGACTGCCTTCGTTGCCTCGCTGTGATGTAATTGGCCTGCGAAGGACGCGGCCCCTGAATTTGGACACAGCTATTGTGTGTGTAGGACAGGAAATTAAGGCACACAGTAAAAATCAACTATCAAAGTAAAACAGGAAGACATACAACACAGCCAGAGCGAGCCAAAGACAGACTCAATACAGAATGTGAAAAAAATCAAACCTCTTCTTTAACTCTTTTCCCCACAAAGACGACATTTGACGGCCTTCTCTGTACCCTTAGTAGCGAGTTGGACACCTCAGTATAAATAAAGGTTGGGATAGGTTGTGGGTTTTTCCAGGCTGAGATCACCCTCACTAAATTCTGATGCACACTCAGTGCTTTTGTTTTGGAAGCAGGCCTGAGATATGACAGAAACCCTGCAGGTCAGAAGAGAAATAAGGATTACACCTGGTGGGCATCCAGGGGGGCAAAGAGTTAATAATAAAGTGCCCCATGAGGGTGTGGTGTATTTAAATACATGTATAGTTATTGGTGATGGTGTGGAGAACACTCTGACCTCTGGTTTCACATTCTATCTGCTCTCTGTGTCTCTAATTTATTTGGATTATTTAACCCAATGCTTCAGACACTACTTAGTTATTTAAGCCAAGTAATAATTTTTAATTCCCTTCTGCCCTTTAGAGTTTGGAGTCAGCTACTGATTTATTATTTGCTACTAATTGTATTTAATTTAATCATTAGCTTGATTCAGTTTTTTGTTGTTTTTCTTAAGTGATCAACTGATTGATTTATTACATAATAATTTGAATGATTTCACTTTGAAACATTGAAATATTTACTGAGTAAGAAAAGTAAAAAACAGGGAGTACAAAACCAAATCCCAACAGTGGTGATAGGGGACCAGAAATGATCACAATCCCTGGAGTAGTAATGGCTTGCAGATTATCTGATAAAGAGCAGAAACAATTTCTGTGTTAATGAAGCAGGGACGTCCTTCAGCCTGTTATTCTTTGTCTTCGTGAACGATCTCATTAATAACAGTGGCAGCTGTGTTTTTGTGAAATTGTAGTTTTAACTATGGATCTTCACACTTCTCTTTCACACAACCCCCACAATCCTCTTGTCACACTCAGACATGTATATATATATATATATATATATATATATATATATATATATATGAACGTGCATTAATACCAGACTTTATTTTTATATTTTGTATTTCTGGTGTTGCTTCATTAGAGCCGTGAAAAGCACACAAAAGATGTGAAAAAAGTATACGAACATGGAAGAGCCTTAAAACAATACGCAGTGAACCTATAATAGACCCGACTGTTTCAATGCTCCTGAACAGTCTTTGTAGTGAGGTAGACGAAACTCTGTGAAGCCTTTGAAAATACCTGGTTTCAGTGAGATCTATTTACAGATAAATGCAGCTCATTTCAAAGGCTTTTTGTGCCGCTGTAAAAAAGATTTGAGCTGTTTGTGAAAAATTTGGAATCTCCATCTTATCTATACATAATTTCAGCAGGGTTATGATTTCACTGCAAGCCACACTGTGCAATGGGGCCCAGTAAACTGGAGCAGGACGTCATAATTATAGCAGTTAGACTGTGCTGTGATATGATGATGCCTCCTCTGTTCATCTCCACACCCCCTTGGCTTGGTTTTTTCATGTATTCTCTCCATTAATCCTCCACAGTGAAAGGAGTCAGTTGAGGTGGTTCTGGCTAGGATGCCTCCTGGACTCCTCGTAGGTGGTATCTCCTACCAGTAGGAGGCCGTGGGGGAGACCCAGAACACTCAATGGTTTGATATACTGTAGGTTAGGGTCAGATTTGGCCCAAATATTACGACATCTGGCCCATAGAGGCTGGACCTGTGACTGAGCTGAGTCAATGCTGTCAGTTGGCTTGATTAAAATTCCATGTCTTATCACATGTCCCAGGTATATAATTCAATCTAATTCAATTCAATTTTATTTATATAGCGCCAAATCACAACAAACAGTCGCCTCAAGGCGCTTTGTATTGTGGGTAAAGACCCTACAATAACACAGAGAAAACCCAACAGTCAAAACGACCCCCTATGAGCAAGCACTTGGGGACAGTGGGAAGGAAAAACTCCCTTTTAACAGGAAGAAACCTCCAGCAGAACCAGGCTCAGGGAGGGGCAGTCATCTGCCACGATCGGTTAGGCTGAGGGGAGAGAGACAGGACAAAAGACATGCTGTGGAAGAGAGGCAGAGATTAATAATAATGATTAAATACAGAGTGAAGTATAAACAGAGTAAATAAGGTGAATGAGAAGAAACAGTGCATTATGGGACCCCCCTCAGCAGCCTAGGCCTATAGCAGCATAACTAAGGGGTGGTTCAGGGTCGTCTGATCCAGCCCTAACTATAAGCTTGATCATAAAGGAAAGTTTTAAGCCTTATCTTAAAAATAGAGAGGGTGTCTGTCTCTTGAATCCAAGCTGGTTCCACAGAAGAGGGGCCTGAAAGTATATATGCTGTATACCTGAGTGTGAGTATAATGACTTGGATGTGATGATGTTGGATACATGCTGTGTAGCAAAGCTGCAGCTAGCTGGCTGAATGATTCACCGCTGGTTAAAGTTTAGACTGTTTGACATGAAAATCCATGAGCATGGAACACAATATGTGAGGACCCCATCCCACTGCAGTCTCCAACCAGAGGTGGAGCGTGTCTCTGAGGACTGGAGGCCTGCTTGTCTTTGGTCTCTTTGCTGCAGCGTCTGCGTCGCCTAAAGCAGCATGTGGGCCAATCAGGGACTCTGTGTTTTTCTGATCTGTTGAACGAGCTGTTTTCTCCCGTTGTTGTTGTTGTTGTTGGATTTGAAACCGTCTCTGCTCCATTCACACTTGTTAAAATAAGCCGCAGCCTCCTGTGAGTCTGACCGGCTCTGTTTGTGATCAGGTGGAGCTTTAATGATCCTCAGGAGAGGACAGGAGCTGCATCAGTGCTGCTGCTGCTGCTGAAGGCAGAAATCAAAGAGGTTTAATGTCTAAATAACAGAGAAATTGGTTTCTCCCTGCTGGAAACCCAAAGAAGTGAAATTCTTCTTTCAAGTTTTGTGCATTTACCTGGAGACTTTCTGCTTCTTCAACAGAATTTCTATTGAAACAACTTGGTTTGATTTTTGGCTCAATTTTGTTGACTGTCAGTTTGCTTGTCTGCAGCTTCCCAATAAATGTGAATAAAAAGTGTGACCGTGGCATTTATGCTGCAACAAATCCAAACGCCTGATACATTTTTACAGTTTTACTTCACAGTTGTTATTAATTCATCATCTTGGCCCAAAAATATGTTACAATTCTTACAGACATTAAAAGAAACCTGTAGATTGCCTGAGAAACAAAAAGACAGAATTCAAAGTAGCGCCTGTTTCATGTTTCTCAGCTCGGCCTCGGTTCACAGCTCGCGGTCAGATCGGCCGAAATGAAGAAAACGAGTGTTGATAAAAACGAGCGTATGCATGGAGATGTGCTGCTATCCTCCTGAGAGCCTCTGCAGTGGCTCTTAGGAGGATGCTCAATTACTTTATTTTATCCTTTATACTTTTTTGTACTCTTACTTTATTTTGTAACTCTGTGCATTAAAAACACATCAGCAATAAAACAAACATGCCTGAGAGGACAGTCTGAAGGTGTCGGGGATCCTTCATGTTCTGTTGGCCATTCTGAGTCAGTACCTGTTACTTGTTTGTGCTGCCGGGTGTTTATGGAGCGCTGTCACGTCAGGTCCAGCTTTTCATGTTTGAGACTTTGCTTCTTGCTGTGGGAGCTTGTTGTCTGCTCTCGCTTCTATCGGCCACTTGGCGTTGGTGCTGCACGACTTTCTCCCAGATGTTCTGCCAGCATTGCTCAGTCTCAGCTCTGGGTGGGTCTGTCCCGGTCCTGTTGTCCCCCTTCAGCTGGGTTTACACCCTGGTTGGGTCTGTGGAGACATTTATTCTCTCTGTCTGTATTATTTTAGCTTTGCTGCCACAGCAGAGAGCCTTTGCTCGGCAGCTTCCACCGCCTCACCTAAGAGCATCTGTGGACAATTATTCATTTTCTTCCCTTGGATGGTGCTGCAGGTGCAGATATGAGATGTGGGGGATTCAGTTTGTCTTCAAAGTCTGATTTTATCACCTGTGTTTCTTTGTGTTGAGATGTTAGAGTCACATTAAGGAGGAATCTGCTCTTCATCTCTTTCAGTTCGTACTCTTTACAGTGATAGGTCTACGATCAGAGGGGGACCTTCTGCTTTGTGCTGACACCTTCTCTTTATCATAAGCTGCTCATTTTTTTTTTAGAGAAGAAAGAAAAACCATTGACAGATGCTTGGATGCTTCTGTTTCTAATGAGAGGCGCCGTGACTGGGGATCATCGGGACCTTTCTTTTGTTTTCAGATCAAACTGCTGAGTGAATCTGCGGGATGACTTCCTGTTTTCAGACGTTTTCGAGCCGGCGGAGCCCTTTTACCCATTCACAAACAGAAGCAGAGAAAGTTTAGAAACTCAGAGGAAATGGCGGCGAGGATTCGCGGGAGGTCGGGTTTCCTTTCACGCTCCATGCTGGATTTCTTTTCAGCTGATTCAGACAAACTTGAATCGTCCAATTAAGGCGAGGAGCTCCAGCCTGAACACCATCTGTCCATTAAAACGAGGAGACGAGGACGGCTCTGACTGTTGGGCAAACACTTCGACTGCATGCAGCTTCTCAGCAGCTCGCTGCTAATTTAGGACTTCATCACTTTCAGACCGCATTCACTTCTCTTTTCTGACTTGTGGAGCAGAATTCCCGTCCTGATCCGCAGACCTGTGCCATCCATCTGGAACATTTTCTACTCCATGGGAAGTGTGGACTTTTTAACTCTGTAATATAAGTCGGTGCATGTGGACAGCAGTGTTTGCAGTTTCTTTACAAGTAAATTAAGCAGGTCATCAAAACTAAGGCCTGTGTGGTACCAGTGCAGCTCTGAGATACTCACAAATTAGACCACTGCTCTAGAAATGAATAAAAATGACATGTTTAGAAGTGCTGCTGCTGTTTGTGGGTAATATTATCCAACATCCCTTTGAATTTGGTTAAAAATAAGTTTGCTACTTGCACGATAAAGATCACTTAAAAGCATTTTAATCCCAAATATTCCTTTAACATCGCAGCAACTAAAAAGCACGGCAGCATGTAGGAGGTGGCAGGACAAAATTTAATTTAAAACATTCTTTCATAAGAAAAAAATGAAATAATGTGAGATTAAAGTCACAAATTTATGAGGATAAAAAGTGGAATTACAGTGTTTTTCAGTCAAGGAACCACATCATTTCTTTTCTTTTAAATTTGTCTTTTTCTTCTAAAGAACTGGCGCTTTAATATCTGAGGTTTTCTAAAAAAATTATCTCAAAATTCAGATTTTTTACCTGTTAAAATTAGCCCCGTTCCCCATTTCCTATTTCTATTCTCTTTAATATCCAAATGATGCTTCACTGAAGAGTTTTTATAATATTATAATATATCTTTATAATTTAGGTTGAATAATTAAATAATGTTAAATCCCTCCCTTCCTAAAAAAGTGCACAGGTGGGATTAAAGAAATTCTGTGACTGTGCCAATAAGCCCCGCCCTTCAAAGTCATCACCTGGTGCAGTGATGCAGCTCTGTGCCAGCCAGGTGAACTGCACCTGCAAGTCCAGTTAAAATCCATCAGACTCCTCCTTCACTGTGTGATAACTTCATTGAGAGAGTCACAGAGAGCCAGACGGGGCTGATGCTGGGTAAGGCACACATCATGACGTCTGCACAGTTCAGATTGTTCTTGACATACGTTCCCCCTGAGACACCCCCAGGAGGTTAAAGTGGAACGCAGCATTGGAAATCTGACCCTGGGTAACTAATGATGAACGATGCTCCTGATCACAAGTGTGGCTCTTTCACTGCAAAGACTACTGTTAGCTCTGTGGCTCACCTGTGATGATCCCAGCATAAAGACTGGGTGCTGAGTACTTCAGAAAACTGAGGAGGTTAATAATCACACATATTTGTGCACAGCAGGAATGAAAGGTTCAACTTTTTGGCTGCATCTTGGATTAGCTTTCACATATGAATGTAATTCATGTTAATAATTTAAGGGTTGACTTCACCGTAAACACTTAGATAAACGGCTAAAACTCATGTTGTTTCGTGCTCTATGTCACCTGCAGGTGGACCGGACGGAGGTGATCCGCAGCTGCGTCAACCCCACCTACTCAAAGGTTTTCACGCTGGACTTTTATTTTGAAGAGGTGCAGCGTCTGCGCTTCGAGCTGTACGACATCAACAGCAGCCACAACGGCCTGAAGGAGGCGATCTTCCTGGGATCAGTGGAGTGCACGCTGGGACAGGTGAGTCACAGCCACATTTCTGAAGGTATCACCACCAGACACCCTTTATTATCTTTATTTAACCTCGTGTCTCCCATGGTGGGACACATGAGGTTACCTGCATTTAAGAAACTTCCATCAAACAGTCTGATGAAAAATGAAGTTTCTATTTTTCCATCCATCTGACATCTAAGAGTGAAAACAAGTAAATAAGTTCAGAAATAAAAAAGCTCGAGTGCCACGAAACTGAGGAGCGAGACTGAGATCTGCCAGAGGACGACTGTGCTGTGTGTGTCTGTGCTTTCACAGGTAAACATTAGGAAGCTGTCAATCATCAGACTCACCTCAGCTGAACGTTTAAACAGCTCTTTTTGTTTTGAGTGAAGTTATTAACCCTGAAAAACTTCCAAAGCTTCTGCTAATGGATCAAAACTCCAGAAAAACATCAGTGGACAGAGAAAACTCTGCTCTTTTCTTTCCTGGCTGAAAAGCTAATTGTTTGCCGTGTTTTTGGCAGCCAGCAGCTTTTCAGAGACTCCATCAGAGCCTGAATGCGACAGACATGATAAAGTGAAAAATCTGACATCATAAAAAATCATTATTTGTCTGCTTGAGGCACAAAATGTGTTTTCAGCTTCCTTAAATAAGAATCTTTACCAGCGTCTCATCACATAAATGTGTGATAACCAGGCAGCAACCAACGAGGCTGAAAATGAAAGTGCCCACTTTGGAATTCCTCTTATGTGGTCATCTCTATTTTATTTTCCAGAAATTAAAACAGAGATATTAAAGATATTTTTATTACCTAAAAACTAAAACAGAACCTCTGAACTTTTAATTTCACGTGCTTTAACTCGTAGGCTGCTGAAAACCTGCAGTTCCTCTAATGTCCACACGAGGCTCCAGGGGTGAGTCATTCCCATGGTAAAATGTCCAACTGGACACCAGAAATAAACATGTTTACAGTCTGCTGATAATTTCCTGGGGGAGAATGTTTTCATAACTCACCTGTTTAAATTGGATTAAGGCTTAAAATTTGCATTATTAGGGGCGTGGCCTCTCTGACTGACAGGTGGATGACTGTAGTTGCTAGATGAAGTGAGATGAAGCTTTTATTCACAGCTTGTCACATATAGATGCTTGTAAAGGTCCTGTAGGTGCTCAGTAAGCATCATTTGTCGATGTTCAGCACTAATCCCACTGCACGTATAAAACGACTGATTTCCAAGTGGAAATTCCAGGCTCTGGTTTCCTTGGTAATCCTCATATGCCAATCAGCATTCTCCTTCCATCTAATTGGTTGTCACTTCAATTGCTTGCCTCACAGGTTAACTCAAAACCTGGCAATTCACATCACCAGCGCTTATTTCACCTGTAGTCACTTCCAGTGAAGGGGCATATTCTCCTCCAAACCAGGACCTTAAACCTGGACTGGGACTATGAATGATGATCGGTCAACGGTCTGTTTGTTCACACACCCAGTGTAACGTCCCCCCTTGGTCTGTGAAGTCCCATTATGAAGCCATTAAATGAGCATTTTCACTGTCGCCATCTTGGTGTTTTGAGTCTGCTCGTGACAAGCGAGGGCGAATCTGACTGTGATAAAGCAGGTTGCATATCCTGGATAATCCTTTCTGACCCTTAGAATGACCGACATTTACAGAACTCACTCCATGTTTTAATCTGTATGACCTGAAATGAGTGACTGAGCCCAGACATCGGTCAGCATCGGGAAGGTGCCCACTGACTTCCTTTTCCTGTGGACATCTACAGGACTGCTTGCAATCACAGGAGTCGGCCCCTGGTGGCCATTAAATAGAATGCAGCTTTAAGGACCTTCAACTTCATTTTTCAAACCCAGGAGCTACTTCCATCTTTTTTACTGTCTGTGATTCAGAGTGGCTTCATTATATAAAACTGACCTTGTCATACTAATGTTAGCTTACCTGCTACTGTAGACAAACTGCTTGATACCCAGTATACCTGGCTAACCTTAGCTGGCTCACATGCTCACTTTGCTGCTAGAGGCTTTGTTTGCTCCTCTTCGTGAGGAGTCTGCGTTGGGGTTTTTGACCTTTGTGGTTAGCGGACTCTGAGCTAGCATTAGCTGCTGTTGTTCACTGCTGAAGCTGGGAGTGGGAGACTTGGAGCAAGCATAAGTGTTGCATCCTTCAGCAGTAAAATGAATCAAATACACATGAATCATTTCAAACGTCTGTTTTAAATCAGCCTGACGGAAAACAAATAAATGAGCTTTCTGACCTAATTACAAACACATTCGTCTGCCAGCTTGTCTCCATGTGTCAGTGTGGCTGGAAGCTCCGCAGCTAAATGCAGTGTTACTGAGTGGACCATGTGGAGGATGCATCCAGGTTATTTTAGTCTGATGGCCGGCTGTGTTCAGAGTCCTCATTTTTCTTTGAGATTTGTTCTGTAGAAGACAATTTTCTTTTTTCACAGAGATCGCAGAGCTTCTCTTCATTTCTAAAGAAACTTCCGCCAACTTTGAGTAAATGCCAGTCAGATAACAGAGTGGCAACAGGCAGCCATCTGCTTTCATTACCAAAGTTTGTGCAGAAACTTCAACAGGGCTTTCTGTTGGTGGGAAATTTTGGATTTGGGCTCCAGACACAGAATCTATTATTAAAATCACACAATTTCAGGTCTTATGTAATGAAAAGATTAATCCACAGATAAAGTAGTATAAGAAAATCTATGTATTGTTTGAAGAGTTAAAGAACCAGATGAACATACAGACTTTCCACCTGCTGTAGGTTTCATTAAGAGCTGAAGTTGGGAAGTCTGTCAGCTGAGCCTTTTTGTGGATTTCCTTCCGACTGTTTTCAGTTTCCTGCAGCGGAAGTAAAAATGTGCTGGAAGAGTATTAACATGCTCAGCTGAAGAAGATGAGGACCAGGAGCCAAGTGGGTGATGAAACAATCAGCTCGGATGAATGTCGGGAAAAGCCTCCTCCTCACCATCATCTTTGTTTCTGCCAGCAGCGTCAGTTCCGCCAGCTCGTCCCGCAGCCAGATGGCTGACGGAGCGCCGCAGGTTTTTAAAAGTCCTGGAAGAAGCAGTCAGAAAATCCTGGCATACGAGGTGGCAGAAGGGAGAGATTTCACTCCATAATGAAGTAAAACAGCTTCTTTTTTATCCCGCTGATAGCACAGGTTTGATTCTACACAGCAGGAGGGTTTTTCAATCTTGGAACTGAAGAGGAAACAAGGTTCAGCAGTATTTAAGTGTATTAAAGAATATGTTAATGGCTTAGCATGTCCCACCTGTCCTCAAATCATGAAGAAAAAAAATCCCACATTGAATCTAACCAGAGAACCTGAACTCTTAAAAAGGTCAGAGCAGTCAGAATCATGCTGCAAATATAAAATACTGCAGATGGAAATAACTAAATAGTGAAGAAGCAACAAGAGTACTACCTCAAACTCCCAGTGCTCATTGAGGGAATAATAAAGGCACGCAGAAATATTATCACTAAAAACTGGCATAGAACATCCTTGTCCAGCCCTCAGGTTAGCTTTGAACAAACTAAGCAAGCCATATTCATGCATCCAGCATTTTTCACAGGCAGGAGTCACAAAGCACTTTACAGAAATAATCTAAGATCATCCATCATTCAAAAAGCAGGTAAGGACAAAGGACAATATCAAATTAAAAAAGAATGGAAAAGACACAAAAAGATTAGACACTAAGTCTGCACAACTCTTAAAACAAAGCACAAAATATGCTCATAAAGATCTGTCTTTAGCTGGCTTTTTCATGGGCTCCACAGAATCAGCAAACCTCAGGTGAACAGCAGAGCCAACCACAGCCAACCATGAACAGGTGATGATACAAACGTTAGGTTTAGACGGTTTGACCTGAGTGAGAGGAATGAAGAGTGAGCTTGAAGAAGCCTGACTGTAGGTAAGGGTGAGGATTTTAAAGTGGATCCTGAACACCAGTGAAGGAGCTGGCTCCCTGTAGCATTTAAAGTGGGATGATGGGACCATTTAAACTAGTAGGCATCCTAGTGGTAGCATTTTGAATTCAGGCAATCCAGGACAGATTTACTGAGTGAAAAATACAGAGAATTTTAGAAGTCGATATGATAATTTCGATAATAGATAATAGATAAAAGCATGAACAAGCATCTCCATATCCTCTTTACAAACCACAGATGTAAATTTACTGGGGACAAAAGCAGGATTTGGACAGATGTTTAATCCGGGAATGAATCAAAGGTAACCCACATATGCTAACATGAACAGCAGAGGACAAGCGCCTTAGACTACAAGAACTTCCATCTTATCAGCGTTGAGCTGCAGAAATGTTTTTTACTGTCCACTCCCTGACAGTATTTATTTAGTCAATGTGGATATCATCAGCAAATGAGTGCAAACGAAATTTAAAACTCAATAATCTGTCCCAGAGGTGTCAGATATAAAGTGAATAAGAGGGGCCCGAGAACCGAGCCCTGTGGGACACCACAGGACGAAGTGGAGAAATTCAGTACAAACCTCAGACAGAGACCGTGAAACTTCAGTATGTCTTCACCTGAAATGCCCAACCATTCATGTGGCCACTTAATCAGAGCCTGATGATAAACTCTGTTGAATGTAGAACAGATGTAATACTAAGACAGAGCAGTGTCTTTCACCAGATGCAATTAAAAAGTCATTAGACAGAACGTCTCTGTGGAGTGCACGTCTCAAAGCCCAGACTGGAATTCATTATAGACAGCATGTTCCTGTAAGCAGCATTAAGTTGTTTGACCACAGCCTCCTTCTGAATTTTAGGCAGGGTTGAAATGTAGCCCCTTCTTCGGGGTGTACAGACCCAGAAACAAGCAGAGCAATTATATTATCTAAAAACATTTAAACACGTTAAACAGTCTGACATCGTACAGCAGGGTGCAATAATACCAATGTGCTCACATTCTGAAGTTTCTGCTGCACAAGAAATGTTTTTTAAAGGTTTCCTGATTTTCTAGGAATGTCGTCACTTTGAGAAAAAAGGCTGATGACCTGCCATCTGACTGCTGGTGTTTGTGAGGTCTATACCAATGCTCAGTTACCCACTTTACAAAAATACTTTTAAAAATCTGCTGTATTAAAATTTACTTAACAAAAATTCCCTCTTTTTTTATCTTCTTATAATGCTGTATGCTGAATTTCTGAAAAAAAAATCTGCAGACATTTCTAAATAATATTTTTTCCATTTTTATAGAAAATGCCACAGTTTACTAAAAATTTAATTACTTTGCAAAAATGACTCTGCTTTCTTGAAAATGTGATGTTTACAGTCTAAAATGTCTTCGCTCTGTGAGGTGAGACCGGTGGGCTGCGCGCGTGTGTGTGTGTGTGTGTGTGTGTGTGCGTGCGTGCTAACCTGGGTTTTGTGTGTGTGCACACAGATCATCTCCCAGAGGAAACTGTCTAAAGCTCTGCTCAGACCAGGAGGCACGGTGGGGAAAGCCATCATCACGGTGAGCCGCGCTCTGTCCCCTCCACTCATCTCTCCTCTTCTAATTCTCATTCCTGACTTTGGTTTATTTCATGTTTCTCACCGTAACACCTCTCAGAGCCCCCCCAAACCAAAGTTGTTCAACTCAGCTGAGGAGGCTCCCTGAAGCCTTCAGCGTCTCAGCGTTTCTCTCGGCCGTCTGCAGATCTGTCACCTGTTTTCTCCTTGTGCCAATCTTTGTGTCTGTGCCGTTCACAGTTTGTGACTCTCAGACATTTAAACCTCCATCAGGCAGAGACCGGGATTGGCGCTGGCGCTGCGGTGCCGTGGTCACGGCTCTGGTAACGGAGATCCTCTCAGCTGGACCGACAGGATTTTAGGTTGTTTCTTCCCCTCAGAGGACGGGAACGGCATCTGCTTCCCAGACAGATTTACTCTTTCATTTATCCCCAAATTCACAACTGGAAAATCTCCCTCTGATGTTCCTCTTCACCTCCGTGCACATATGAAATGCTTCATGGGGATTTATTTTGAAGGGATTTCTGTGCAGGAAGAAGCCGCAGTTACAAAAAAAATTAAAGCTTTTATTTTCTTCTTCTGTTGTGTTTTTTTTTTAATTCATTCCTTTTCTGTACATTTTCCCTTTTACCTTCTCACCGTTTTCTGCTTACTCGACTTGTTTTCTCCAGTTTGATTTCCATTTTTTTATTCGTCTTCTGCTCTCCCCCTTCAGATTCTTTATTTCAGCTCGTATCTGCACGTGTGAAGTGATGTGGCCTCTGTCCATGTGTGATCTGTGTCTGAGCATCATCCATCATCATCTCTGCACCGTGTAAACGTGTCAGGGATCCAGCAGGAAAACAGACTTTGTGACATTTATGATAAATGTACGTCATTTTTCAAGGCGTTGATTCGATGAGTTGTTTGGTCAGTTGGAGGCCTCGTTAGCTTGGTGTGTAAATATGTCTCTTCTTCATTAGTTATTAAACATATTTCACGCTGCCCAGAACATCATGAAGCCTTCAGTCTGTGAAAGTGGATTACATTTGCTCATCTGCTCTTATTGTTATGTACCATATAATGTGTATTCTTCATGAATTTTGCAGGGATTATGTGTTTTTCCATGTTTCTGGCAGTGAAAGTGCCAAAGAGAGCCTTACAGACTTTTAGGGTTGATGCTGATTCGGATTTTTACAGTTATGTGAAAAAGAAAGTACACATCCAAGGACCCTCGTTTAGCAGCAGAGAGTTGCAGTGATGGATTATCAGTCTCTCACACTGTTGTGGAGGAATTTTGGCCCGCTCTCCTTCACAGCGCTGCTTCAGCTCAGGGAGGTTTGCAGCATTCATTAATGCACAGCTCTCTGAAGGCGCCACCACAGCAGTCTGGACTCTGACCGGGCCCCTGCAGCTCCTTCATTCTTTTCTTTTTAAGCCGTTCTGTTGCAGATTTGCTGCTGTGCTTGGGATCATTGTCCTGGTGATGACCCAGTTTGGTCCAAGCTTTAGCTCCAGAATGCCTTGGTCATGAACTTTAACCTTTAACATGTTAACTGAGGCCTGTAGCATCTGCAGTTTCTCTGAGCGGTGCACAGTCTGAGCTTGAGGGGAATTTGCTGGGACGTCCACTCCTGGGAAGCTTGGCTACTGTACTGGATGCTTTCCACATCTCTGGATCATTGTTGATGATCAGCACCTGGCTGCTACTTTCCTGTGTAATTCCTATGGAAGTAGTAACGGCGTACTTGGATTTTCATTGACTGCTTCTCCAATTTGCCTTAATTTTTGTTAAATAATGACACGGTGTAATAAGTCATGTTTTGTTGAGGTTGCATGTCCCTGACAGGAATTATTATTTTCCTGAGGGCAGCCAACAGAAAATGAAGGCAAACTTTTTATTGGCTTATCTGAAAATAAACAAATCCCACAAAATCCAACAGAGCACAGAAAGCACGGGCAGCAGACAGGAACATGGAGGCTCCTACAGAGAGAGGAGGGAACAGAGGGCTTTACATACTCTGAATCATCAGCAGGTGAAAACGGCTCAGACAGGTGGAGACAGCAAAGGCGGTGCAGACAGTCACAAATGAGGGAAAAAAGGAAACACTAGAAGAAGACACCGTAGGAAGCCAACCTTCAAAGGAAAGCATGGGGAATGCTGTGAAGCAAGATTATAAGGTTAGTGAGCCAAGTTAAAGTCAGTGACTCTCTTCTTAGCTGACTAACTCACCGTGGGAACACGTTACCTGGTCTGGAGCTCAGATTGGGGCTTTCTCTCTATTATGGGGGGGTCTTCACCAATCCAGCGCACAGCACCTTGGGGTGACAGTGTTTATGAACTGGTGCTATAGAAATAAAATTGAATTGAATCAGATTGCTTGCGGGACCAGTGCTGTCCTTTGCCATTTTGCCTTTGTTCTTTTTGGATCTTTATCACAGTTCCTCTGATAATGTCTGACTGAAGCAGGTGGTGAGAAGACGAGAAAAATCACCACCAAACACTCTTTTTATGTGTGTGTGCACCCTAAGACCATGACATCACTTGACCCCGCCCACAGTCTGATCAGCTGTATTGTAAACGACTGAGTTGGAGTCGCTCTGGTGGACAAACTATGAAATTACTGCAGCACTTACTGAAGGAAGTGCTGCACGCTGAGATCTGTTGCTGTGAACTGTATAAATAAAAATGATTTGGAACTAGCATTGAGACAGTTATAAGAAAGGTCACAAAAGACAGACCTTTAAGAACCATCGGAGTCGCCCCCTGCTGGCCATAAGAAGGAATGCAGGTTTATACACATAATTTCCTTTATTAAAACCTGAAGCTACCTCCAGCTTTTCTGTGCCTGCAGTTCTGCACTACGCATGTGACAGACAGACGCACTTCTGTATAACAGCATCTCGGGTCAGACAGCGAAACAGTGAGAAAACACTGCCACCATCAGGAAACGCTGGAAGTTCCGGCTTTAACCTGCAGAAGTTTCCTTGTGTCTCTGCAGATATATAAACAGGAGATCATTGTTAAAAGACAAATGTATGTGCAGAGTTTTTGTTCCCTTGTGCTTTTTCATCTGCTGCAGCGCTCTCAGTTTTCCCATTAACCTGACTGAGCACTTTGAGCCTTTTGCTTTACATTTGCAGCGACTTTGAAGCTAAAAGTTGCTCATTGTTCCGGAGGAGCTCCCTGAGCTGGTTGGCTCGTTTGATCTCACGGAATCTGATCTGAATATTCAGTGTTTGTTGTGGAGCTAATGGCGGTGCTCTTGCTTCACAATGAGACCCTTATCAAAGAAATGTGTGTTTTCAGATCACAGCAGAGGAGCTGACGGGTAACGACGACTACATCGAGCTCTCCTTCAGCGCCAGGAAGCTGGACGATAAGGTAAAAACATGTCACCCAAAGACTCCCAGTTACCCCCTTACCGCTGCCCCCTCCAACAGAAATCTGTCTGTTTCATGTTTATTTTTATTCAGCAATATAATGAATGCCACTTTTCAGTTCTCTTCTTTCTTTTCGGTGATTTTGGGTATATTAGAGTCCATTTCCCATCTCTTTGTGCTCGTTTGAAGAAGTGGTAACTGTTGCTCCCAGCAGAGGGTCCTATGGGCCCCGGGCCTGAGTGAGCCGTCCATGTCTAAATATCTACATGGTTCTGACTCATTAATCCAACATAAATACCAAATCTGTGGCAAAGCTTTGTTACCGTTCATTAACAGTAACGTTACCGGACTCAAATTATGAAGACATTTGAGCCATAAAATCTTTAAGTATAAATGTGTTTATCTGCTAAAAATATAGCACATTAAAATAACTTTAACTTTTTATTCTAGGTAAAGTTGTTTCTGGTTCCAGTAAAAGTATTATTATTATTTTTTACATTTTTAATTCAATTAAACAGTAGTTTCATTTATCACACTATAACTGAGTACGTTATGTGATATTACCCCCAGGTTGAACCCAGGGTGAAGTCCTGAGGGTGAAGTCATTAACTAATGCTAGTTAGCTTACTTAGTACGGGTGATTTGCAGGTGCTTTGCTAACTGGTGCTAAGTAATAGACTGAAAAAAAATCCTAGAATAAAATCTAATCCTAAAATAAAAGTTCACCAATACTGAACAAAGTCTTCTTGGACGGTCTGAACCCTGCAGCAGATGCTAACTTTTGTCAGATAAGTGCATTTAAAAAGCACACACATGTAACACACACAACAGGACACACACAAACCGAAGAGGTCCATTTTAAGGATTCGAAGTATTGGATGAGCTTACCTGACGCTCCACCTGCCCGAGCTGGGAAAACCTTCAATTAAGGTGGCCACGCCCCTAGCTGAATTATTCAGGCAGAAGAGTTGTAAAAAAATTCACCCCACTCCGAGCTGAAGGGGGAAAGTGACCAAACATTTTCTGTATCAGGCTGTAAACATGCTTATTTCTCCACTAAAGATTCAACAGGGGAATCTGTGGGCACTGACTCACTGCTGGCGCCTCTGCTGGACTGCAGAGGAACTGCAGGTCCCAGTGCTTCTCTGGATGTTGCTCCTGGGTCCTGGCTTACATTTATACAACTTTAGCTGTAGCCTTTCATTGTATCAATAATATCAAATACAGATTTTAGTTTAAAGCTTGGTGTACTTAGGTTATTAAAGGTAATTAAAGGTTGAATGATGAAAAGTAAAAAGAGTGCGTGGGATTTAAATTAATAAATGAAATATCCTGATAGCATTGTGGGGTGGGGAGTCAGCGGCACACAGACCAAACATTCAAACAACCCTGAACACTGACTGGGAGTCGCAGCAGGAGTCTCAGTCACAGTGGCCTGCTAATAACTAAACCTCAGCACTGGAAACCACATCACACATCCAATCAAATCAAAGTGCAACCACAGCATCTCTGAATAAGCAGCAGATTCATGACTGGAAGGTAAACATCACACGTCCTGTGAGTCTTTGTGCTCTTCACTCACGTTTCTGTACTTATTAAGCGTGAGTATGATGCAGCATTTGCATTTACAGTGTAAAATAATGCCCTCTGTTAACAAGCTTTAAAAATGCTTCTATAACATCAGCACCTCCCAACTTGCAGTGTCTTTAAGCCATAAATAATTCTGACATGCAGAGCTCAGTGTTAAAGCAGGCCAACAACATGATCAACAATAAGGAATCAGTACCGTCACACGGACAGGAAATCCAAACCAACTGTCAAAGTAAAACAGAAAACGACCCAAAGAGACAAGAAGACAGAGAGAGACAGAAACATGAGGATGTCCTGGTACTGGGTCAGCTGACCTGGCCTATCCGAGCTTTGACTTTTTTATTTGAGGAGTCTCTTTGGTTTCAGGGTCATTCAGGATTTGTAGTGTTCCATGTTTTCCTTTTAGTGTATTCAGTTTCCTAGTTTCTCATAGCCTCCCTCAGTGTTCCTCCCTTTTGTGTCGAGTCTCTTGTAATAAACTGTAATAATAATAATAGCAAAAGATTTTAAAACAACACTGAAATCAATACCATTATTTGTGTTATTGTGGGCGTGGCCTCACTGACTGACAGGTGGATCCTGACACTAGACCTCTGTTATTGTGTTGTTGATGCCTTCTGAAGCATTTTAATGCAATTATCTGACAGATATCGTCTCGCTGTGCAGCTAATTAGCTTTCTGACCCATGCCTGTGGCTTCAGCTTGCTGACTAAGCTAGCTATTGTTAGCTGATGGTGTAAACTGTGTGTAATTTTTAGGACTTCTTCAGTAAATCGGATCCATTCCTGGAGATCCACAGACTGAACGATGACGCCACCCTGCAGCTTGTCTACAGAACCGAGGTACATACAGAACATTTACACACAAACACTCAGGTCCTCGACTTACACAAATACAACCCTTTACATTAGTGGTTACATTGTTCTTCATGTCAAATTATGAGTCTTTGCTTAGATTGGCGAGCTGCTTGGTGAATATTCCCAGCAGGTATCTGATCTGATTTTCAGCCTGCTGTAGTTGCCATCAGTGTGTCTGCTTCGGGTCATGACAACTTTACACTTTCCAGCACCTGCCTGGTTGGGAATAAAACATTTTTAAAAAAGCATATACTGGGACAACTGAAGGACTGACTGAGAAACAGAAACCTGCTTCAGTTTCTAAAACACACACACACACACACACACACACACACACACACACACACACACACACACACACACACACACACACACACAGCTCTGCCTCCCATTCTCCCTTTTTTTTTTTTTTTTAGAGACTCTGGTAAGCACACACACAAACTTTTTATGGTTATAGCAGCTTTTTGTGGAGCTCTGGGTGTAACTGTAGCTCCAGAACAGTAATTATCAAAGCTGCAGATTCGTTAGCTGTAGTTGCACAGCTGGGATTCCTCTCATCCACGACCACATGGAGGGACATCCTCTCTGATTCATCCCCCCGTCTTCCATCCAATTTAACTCAGTTTCTTGTTTTTTGTGCTTTTGTTCTTTTGTGGTGAAGCAACATGTTGACAGCTGTTTCACCCTCTGTACAGTTATTATGAGGCACAAAGTTAGCTGTGAGCAGGGTTCAGCTGATTGGCTAGCTGTGACAGCGCTTCCACCAATCAGTGAGGAGCAGAAGCAAACCTTTATTTGCATTTGAGGTTACTCAAACACAGAGATGTTCTCATGGCACGGAAACACACAGGAAAGCTGAATATGAGCGTTTCTCTTGTCTGTGACTAACATTAGGCGTGGGCCACCTGTTAAATGAACCATGTGTGGGAACAAAGTATATTAAACGATCATTTTGATTACACAACAGCAGTAAAGAGGACCCTGATTTAATGGCTCCGCCTCGTCTCTGACCAGCAGCGAGGAGGCGGAGCCACTGAGACAAATCGTCACAGGTAAAAATATCAATAAGACTCCTTTAAGAAACCACCCGACGAACAAGCTTAAAAGTGAATTAAATGGCAGCTCAAACGAAAGCTGTCTGTAGACTGCAGCTATGATCTGCAGCACAAGCAGAGTGTGTTTGTTAGCACGACCCACAGAGACACAACGCACATTTCCAGGAAACACGCCCGGCTGAAAAAGAGGAGAATTGTTCTTTTTAGCCAGCGGTTCCCCTCAGACTTGGTGCCATTTCACTCAGTTTGCATTAAGGACTGTAACGTGACTGAGAGCAGCTTCTTTCTGCGCGAGGCTCCACTGAGACGCAGCAGCAGCTGTTTTTAGGCCTGACCTTGTATTTCTCTCTCTCTCTCTCTCCCAGACTGTCATGAATAATCTCAATCCTGTGTGGAAAACCTTCAAAGTTTCCCTCAACTCGCTCTGCAGCGGAGACCATGAACGCAAACTGCAGGTACAAACACACACACGCACAGGGAGACCATGCAAACTCCATGCAGAAAGAATGCTGCCAGGATCTGAACTGGCAACCTCTCACTGTGAGATGAGCGTGCTAACCACTGTGCCATTTAGATCTCTTCCAAAGACCTTACACTGACTTGTGTTCACTTCCTGGCAACTTCAACAAAAGCTTTAAAAGTGCTAAAACCATATACTGTGCAGACAGTTTCCTCCCACACGGCGTCTTAAAGTCAAAAGAGCATCATTTTAAGAAAGGTCAAAGGTGTAAGGTAGTAGAAGCTCTCCTGTTTGGCAGTAACTCAGCTGCTCTGAAAACAACCAAAGGTCAGGTTTTGTCCCCTTACTGTGACCCGTTACACACCCTTTGTGTCCTCGCAGTTTACAAGTACACACAGTCTTGTGTCTCTTGTGTCAGTCGATGGATGTTGTGGCTCCAGTCTAAATGCGGGCGTCTGATTGGCTGCAGCAGCAGGTCAAGCCTTTGACTGCAGTGAATTGAAACTTTTCTTTTTAATGAAGCGTAAGCGTGAGCCTCCGTGCATCTCTGGATATTTTCTGTTCTTTTTAACCTGGACCTGCAGCATCCGTCAGAACATTTCAGATACAGGACCAACACGATTTGTCCCAGAGATGGGAGGTTTTCTCCTGACAGCTGAGGGACTCCAGAGGAACACATCCATCATCACTCATCCTCTCCGCTATTCATTATCTGCTGTGTTTGACCCAAATTCCCTTCAATCAGTCATGGGGGGCCGGAGGTTGGACCCCCTGTCAGCAGCACAGAGATGAAGTCTGAGGGAGTCAGTGACCTCCGGTGAAATGACCAGCAGCAGGAAGTCCGGAGGTGAATCGGATCAGAGGAAATGATGAATGGAGCCTGATGGAGGGTTTCTCTGACCAGAGGGCAGCCTGTGCTTCCAGAGTTTCATTTTATTCCGTACATCCAGAAACTTCATGTTTTCCATGTGAATCCCTGCAGAAAATGTCCAGGAGTTCTTTTATTACTAGAAAACTTGTAATGCAATTTAGTAATGTGGTATAATTTGTTAAATTTAATAATTTGTTAAATTAATTTGTGATTTTAATCTCATAAAATCAGAGTACAGTAGAGCTGCTGCTCTTCCACACTGATACGAGCCAGTGGGGAGTCAGCATCTGACTAGGATGCCTCCTTGGTGAGATCTTGGTGAGATATATATATATATATATATATATATATATATATATATATATATATATATATTAGTTAATTTCCCCCCTGAGTATTACCTTCCTCCTTTTTCGGTTTTTTTTTTTTTTTTACATACATTCACCGTCCAGAAATCATGTGGGAGGGAGCGTCTCCCCTCCACAGGGAGGTGCTTCTGTCTGTCTGTGGAGGGGCCCCTGCAGGCAGTGAGTGAGTTAACATGGATGGCGCTTAGAATTACAAGCCAGAGCGTTTTTAATCAGCACACTGTCTCCTTAAGGTGCTCCCTTCAATCACAGATAAGCAAATATTTTAACTGTGGCTTTAGAAATTACTGCTGGACACAATGATGGTAGAGTTAAGACAAGCAGAGGGAACTGTGGCTCAGGTGGTACAGCGGGCTTTCCGCGGATTTCAGGGCTGGCAGTTTAATCTCTGTCAGCTCCTTCTGTCCTCATGTCTTTGGAGGCGATGCTGAACCCTTCAATGACGGTGCCTTGTGTGCTCGATTTCATTTTAAAGTAAGGCTAGTCTTTTGTTACCAGGTCTGATACAGAGGTTCAGCACACAGCAGTATGCAAATAACTAAAAGCACACACACGCTTAAAGATATTGTTACAATTTTAGTAAATAGTACTATAGGGGCATCGAGGCATTGGCTTTCTGGTAATCAATGTGCCTACTCATCTAAGCTGCTATGATTCCTGACAGGAGCTTCCATGTTGTGCTGAGGCAGGTTATTGGCCCGTAGTCGGATGGGACCGGCCCCTTCTGGGGATCCTTGGGGATCAGGCGTGTCCGGCCTTCGGGTGGAGTGCAGTGCAGTTTATTCACACCAGAATAGTTTTTCCACAAGTAAATCACAGCAGATTGATCAACAAAAATACAATGCAATGTAAATCCTGTCTGAATGGAGGTTTGTTATCCATTATATGGGGACATTTTAATCAGGGAAACTTTGGCTGTCAGGTTAAAGCTGCACATGGTAAATGAATAGGGATGAATTGTGAAGGACTTTATTAAATGGGCATCAGACTGAAGCAGACCTTGTAGCTGCTGGATGTCACTTAGTGGTTTCCTGAAGTGAGACAAATAAAGATAATTAGTAACTGTCATCAGTGGCTTCAGCAGATTGAAGCAGGCTGTATTCTTCATGCACATATTGCTCTGCTTCAGGGTGAAGACCTGCTGCTTATGGGAGCTAATTTAACACAGAGGCCAGTTACTGCAGCTTCACATCCATCATGGAGGAGAAACCCTCTGAAATTAAAATGCCACTCTGATATTAATGTTGTTGTTTTTTGTTTTTTCCAATGGGGAGGTTGTGTCTGAGAAGTGAGGACAGAGGTGTACAGCTAGAGTGGACAGGTACTGGGGCTGGTAAGTTAGCAGTATGATGCAGGCACACACAACAGCTCACTGATCAACCTAATTTCCTGCTAATTACTTTTTAGTGTCTTTAGCCAAAAGACAGAAGAACAAGCATCAGGCTGGAGGCGCACAGCAGACAGTGGTTCAAACTCACTGGTGCCATTGTGACAGGCTGAGCTCTAAGATCAGATCATCCTTTTTTTGTGTGTTAAGCTGCTTCACACTGACATATGAATCATTCAAGCATAAAAAGGCTACTAACTCGAGGGATGAACCAGCGCTGTGTCGGCACACAACAGAAAACTTAGCAAAGAGTTTTAAATTGTACCTTTAGGCACTTTGTTACCCGCAGCCTGCCACAGAAACACATCATTTTACCGGTTTCTGTTATTGAAGCTATGAAAAATGTCAGTCTGACAGCATGAAATAGGATTTTTGCACCAACAAGGTGATTCCCAGAGAGCTGTTAGCTGCAAACTTGGCAGTGTGCTTCAAAAAAATCTGAGGAAAGTGGACATGCGGAGGACAGAAGAAGAAGAAGTGTGGGGCCTAAAAATGACATCAGATCAACAGGATGTGAAAATCATGTTCTTCAGAAACAGGAACAAATCCAGCAAAGACCTGAAACAGGACCTGAGAGATGCATCTGGACCTTCAGGCCCTGTCGTGGTGTTGGAGATCAAAACTGACGGACTGATGACCTCAGAGAAGCACCATCAGGTTTTGATCTTCCATGCACCATCACCACCAAAGATCTGATTGGCAGAAGCTTCGTTTTTCAGCATGACAGCGTACAAACTCTGTTTTTGCCTTTTATGCTGTGTTTCTATGTATGTTTGCACATATTTCAATAAATTGCTGCACCTATTTCCCATTTTCCTAAGAAAATATAAAGCAGTGAGCGGCGGCTAAAGACTTTTGCACATTATTGTTTATTACTGAAGTCAAAGACTTAATAACCGTACGATTATTTTGACATCGTCTGCTCTATTTTCATAGTAAAAAAGAGTTTTTAACAAATAGTCACAAGAATGAAATAAATAAATCTACATTACTGTTAATATGGATGTTGAATTTGAAACATTGAAAGCGCCTGAGGTTCAGAGAAGAATCACAATATGATTCCTTTTATGTGTCTCACACATGTTTGAACAAGTGATTTAACAATAAATGCTGAAGAAAGGGACAAAAAGTCACCTGTGAACTCCAAACTTAAGAGCAAAACGTTTAACATCAGCAGGATCAGGAAGGAAGCTCTGAGCAGTCACAGCCTCCAGAGGCTCCCTGCATCAGCGTTACGTGACACCGGCTCCTGGTTATTGACGTTAAAGGTGAGACAAGAACATCACAGGTCTGAGGGTTTCGGTGATGAATCCTCTGAGCTGCTAATGTAGCTGAGTGAATGAAGCTGTGAGTGTGACAGCTCATTAAAACTCTCAGCGTGGTGCTTCTCAGGTGGATGAATAGAAAGCCACCGCAATCCCCTTTCTTCCCTTTAATCCCGCGTGGCTCTGCTAATTTGTGTGAAGAGGAGGCTTTTACGCAGCTGCTGCCATCTCTGCTGCTGCTCCTGATGTTCAGTATAATGAGGAGGGAAGGACACACACATACATGCACAGATTTACATCCAGAGATAATCACTCGCAGTAATGCTTGCGTATAAAAACAGATGCAGATTTATTCACACTTGACTCCAGATGTTCGTGCCCCAGCCCTTCAGTCAAGTCAAGCAGTTCTTCAAAGCTTTAATGAATGTTTGGGCTCATTATCTGCCGCGATGAATTCTTCTCCATGAAGATCAAAACAGAGGGTGGAGCATGTGTCTGAAGGATGGAGAGTTGCTTCTTCTTGCTCAGGCTTGAATCTCTGTGTGGGTTTGCTCTGCTGTGGTAGCTTTCTCTCTGTCCTGTTGCTCTCCTTAAACTCACCCTTCTGTTTCTGCCACTAATCCCTCACCAGGATCCATCAGTAAATTGAACTTTTCCACAATCATCCACCGTGAAATGGGCTGAGCCCGCAGGAGTGTTTGCCCTTGTTTCTGAGGATGTTCCTGATCTGATGATGATGATGGTGCCCATTTTTGGACTGCCTGATCAACATCCCAGAGCATCACCCAACCCAACCCAACCCAACCCAACCCAACCTAACCCAATCATAACATACTGCATGCTGGTTTGTTGTACATCTGAGCAGCCCTGAAATCACCTGGGTGGGGTTTGATGCTGATGAGTTAAGAGAAAACAACCACACAAGTGTTACTGTTAAAAACCCAACACAAATGCAAAAGAACTGTCACTCACTCAGGCAACTCTACAGTGGAATAAAGTCCGGCCCGGACTATATGTCAGTGGGATCTCTCGACCTCACACGTCAGCTTGGACTTCCCCTGCAGAGAGTTGGTCTGTTTGGACTTCCACGTCCTTCGCCTTCAAGTGCAGCACAGTCTGTAAACCCTCCCATCACTCATTCTGTTCATGATGTTACAGAATTTTTAAGCATAGCTGAGGTTCAGATGGTGGCCTCTGATTTGCATACCCCACAAAATGGCACTATTTGATGCACCTTTGAGTCCGCGTGCTTCAGCTTGCTCAGCAGGTCTAGGGTGCCTACGTATGCTGAGATTTTTCCAGTCTTTTCATTACAACCACACTGTGTGACAGGGATCTTATAAACCTTATAAATCTTAACCAAAGATCCAGCCAGAGCACTCAAGGATCCATAAATCTGGTATTAGGCAGCAGCTTTCCACCAGGTGAACAACAGCTGCAGTAGTCGTGACCTGAATGCTGGTTCAGTGGAAGGAAACACCTGAAGCAAGTCTGACCTCTGTAGCAAACATGATTAACACCATAATGGTAAATGGACTAGTTCTTATATAGCGCTTTTCTACTCTTCTGAGCACTCAAAGCGCTTATACATGTTTACATTCACCCATTCACACCCATTCATTCAAGCACTTCCATGCTTAACTAAGCTAAGTGCTTTATTATCTAACATTCACACACATTCAACCTCCGACGGTTGGTTGCGTCGGAGAGCAACTTGGGGTTAAGTATCTTGCCCAAGGATACATTGGCATGCTGCCTGAGGTAGCCAGGAATCGAACCGCCGACCTTCCGATCAGTTGGTGACCCTCCTGAGCTACAGCCAGGTAAACTGAAGCCACCCTGCTTCAGTTTACATGTCAGAACTTTATAAAGCCTCAAACTTTGAATATTTCCAGGTTTAAATGAAAGTTTCAGTGTAATCTCCCTGAATATGCACTCATAAAACAATGGACTTTTCCTGCTGTCTGTCCTCAGAGAACTCTAATTGGTCCTCGCAAAGATAGATGGATGCACCGTAAATGGCCCACTTGTTCTCCTGCATGAATATATGAAAACATTAAACCAGCAGAGTAGAACTGGAACAGGAGACGCTCTCACTGTGTGTGTGTGTGTGTGTGTGTGTGTGTGTGTGTGTGTGTGTGTGTGTGTGTGTGTAAATTCATGCAGTCGTGCTCTTCCTCTCCAGCTCGCAGACTGTCAGCGCTCCTCTTCACCTCCTCCGATCTATTTTTCATGAGCGCTGTCAAACTGTCCTGGATTCAGTCCTCCGTCTCTTTTCGTTTACTTCCTGTTGCTCGTTCCGGTCCCGGTGCTGCCAGTCGGAGCTGTCCACTCGCTCCGCTGGGAGGACTCATCGTGTGGACAGAGCCTCCAGCTGGGCTTCTCTTTGAAGTGCAGCACAGTGCGGTTTAACTCGGGCTCGACACATCCTCATTTTTATTTCATATCCTAACAGTGACGCTCCAAATTTACATATTAATGAGCCAAACCGCTGCGGCATTTGTTACATTTCAGTCAAAGTTTCTTGTGTTTTAGAGTTGCAGTGTCTCAGACTCACATAATTCAGATGGAAACATTGATGAATAACTTTCTGTCTTCTACACCTTCTGCATTTCTGCTTTAGTCCTCCTTTAATATGTGGCCAGATATCTTCATACGTCATGAAACTGAGTGATGATGGGCACTTTGGGCATTCCCTTGAAGCAGATTTTTCATTATGAATATTTGTCAGTTTTCTTTGACACAACTTCGACATTATAAGCCCTTTGGCAGGTGTTCAAATAAAAGCGTAATTTCAGTATGGCAGTGGCAGGCGTTTTTCTTTGCATCTTCCCACAAAGTGCAGCTGAATCAGGAGCATCTTTGCTCGAGGACAGCAAAGTTTGAAAGGGCAAACTAGACTGCAGCTTTAACATCCACAGGGTCACAGCATCAACCTGAACCCTGACCTTTCAGTTAAATTGAAAACAAACATTTTGAATGTTTGTGGTTTTTAAAGTTTGCACCAGAATAACATTTGTTTCCCCCAGAGAGAAAGGGTAGACACATTAACAGAAAAAATAAGCCAGAAATATAATAATGTGTCATCCTTGGTGTCGAGGCTGTGACAAACCTTCCCCTCTTATGAAGAACACAGTATGACTGAGTTGTCTTTGTCAGCTCATGCTTCAGCTCTGGGCTCGGTGTTTTCCTTGTTTGAATTTGCTGAACAAGCTGCGACCTAAAAACAACAAGAACGAAACAACAAAAGAATCTCCCTCGATTCAAGGCAAAGCCTCCAATTAATTAAAGAAGAGGAGCTTTGAGGGTTATTTTGGTAAATGAGCTTTGTCTTCAATACCAGCACACAGAGTCTGAGGACAAACAGAGGCATCAGAGCATGACCTGATCCCTGTTAATGAGACTTATTAAAGTCAGACCGGGACGTAATGAAGGTGGAATCTGATCTGGGATCATTCAGAGTGAATGTGTGTTTCTGTTTTTTTTGTCCACTCAGTGCACCGTCTGGGACTGGGACTCAAATGGGAAACACGACTACATCGGTGAGTTCGAGGCCACGTTCAAAGAGATGAGAGGAGCCATCGATGGGCGGCAGGTGAGCTGCTGTCCTCTGACGTGTTTGTCTCTGAGCAGCACGAGAAGCTGCAAAACAACGTTCAGCACACACTGCTCTCATGACGTGTTTGCTTTCGTGTGTGTGTTAGTGTGTTTGTATGGAGTTGTGTTTGCTGACTTTAATACATAACTATTAAAGGAATAATTCACATTTGAGCGATCTGTTTTCCGAGAGTGAGTATTTGAAGTGTGACGTCCGCTCATTTAAAAAGCAAAAAAAGTCCCATTTCTGATTAATGATATTAACCTTTGAATGATGCAGAGTGGTGCAACTACACTGTCACCCCACCAAGGACAGGCTCCATGGGGTCCCCACCACTGGACCCGGCCTGGGAGAGGGGCTCGTGGTCGGGTGCTGGGGGTCTGAGCCATAGCCTGTGGAGCTTGTGCTAATAATGGCTCAGGCACACTACAGTAAAAAAAAAAAAAAAGGACAGCAACCTTCAGGTGGCCAGGAAAAAAAACAAAAACACAGATTGCAGTGAATTTTTTCACTTCAGAAATAGCTGCTGCAAACAGCCGGTCGCCCAGAGTCTGAGCCTGCACCAGTCCGAACCTCTGAGCTTTTGATAACGAGGCGACTGCGATCACTCTCAGACAGACTGGTGAAGGTTCCTAATGAGTCAGATCTCATGTCCTGCTGAGAAGGAGCTCCCGTGGTCCTCGCTGCAGACCACAGACGCGCCTTCATGCGAGCACTGTTCCTTGATGGCAGGGGCCTCTTCCAGCAGGATAATGTTCAGACCTTAATCCGAGCAACCACCTGTTGGGTGTGCTGGAAAAACCAATTCATTCCATGGAAGCTAATGCCCTACGCCACAGACGCCTTTAGAGTACAGTGGAATCCAGAGGACTCGGAGGTGGTTTTAATGTTTGATGCCTGCTTTGTAGCTCCTGGTCATAAGACACTGTGCATTTAGAAACTTCTAAAGGAGCTCTCATGTAGTTTTCTTGCTATTGGAGGAGCTACAGTAGATCCCGTTAATATTTAATTTGCAGGTAAAAAGTGTTGCTGTGTGGTTGGAGGCAGTTTGACTCCTCTGGCAGTGAAACACCGTCCTGAAGGAGAAAGCTCCCTGCGAGGAAGGTATCCGTTCACCCCGTTTCTCCTTCAGCTATTCAATCAATTTAATGGCTCAGTGAAAGTCAGACTGAGCGACACCACGGCTCACACGCTGTGACAAACCACTGCAGTTACACAGTAAGACACATTCACTCACAGACACTCCAAGAGACAACGAGGCAACCCTGCAAGCATCTTATATACTTTATTTGGCAGTTTATGAGGGGAATCATTGATTGTGTGAAAGCCTGTGCTCTGGATTTAATGCATCTGCTGCTGTAAAGAAGATTTTGATTATTTTAGGGTCCTCAAAAAATTATTCATCGATTCCTCAAAATAACATCAGCTATCTCGGTGTAGATTCCAACATTTCCATTTATGGGGAAAGAAAGCTATAGAAATCCCACCTATCAGTAGCTCATTATATGGCATTTACAAACAAATGAAGCTTGATTTTTCAGTCTCGCCCATTTTCTCAGATATTTTTTTAACTCTCCGTCCTTCAGTCAGCTTCATCAGGGTCAGCAGTCCATGTCAGCTGGGTGTAGGTTCTGATGCAGCCGTTCTGCTTCGTGGTCAAACTGGAGTCTGGAGGCGTTTTGGCTCATTGTACTGAAAAATTAATGGTGGTCCCACTCAGCTCAGACCCGATGGGATGGTGTTACTCTGCGTAGTGTTGTGGTGTTGCTGCACTTTCACAGCTCCTCCTTCATGCTTCATGGTGGGAACGTGCGGACATGCAGATACTCCAGTTGCCCAAATAGCAAATGGATAAATTAATAATGAATTAACCTTATCTACATTGAATAAAATGGAAGAAACGGCCTGGAGGGGTCGTGACCTATAAATGACGAGTTATAACAATAAACTTATTATAATGTCTCACATGGGCCTCTTTCCTAAAGTAGTACAAAGTAAAATTTGAGTTTTAAAGATGAAAAATGAAAATGTTTCTGAAATCAGGGACTGCAGTAGTTAAACTGAAGGGTCCAACAGACAGCTCAAAAGAGCCCTCAAGGAATCTCGACCAGCTTCTGGACCTGCATCACCCTCCCTCGAGCTAAACACATTTGAACCCAGCAGGCTGAAGCCAAAACGATCTGATCTTTGTTGGGTCCTTCAGTGCCAGGTTTCCATAAAAAGGGCCAATTAGCAGCGAGACCACCCTTGTAACGCGCTCCTCCGGGAGCGAATTGCTGCCGAGGTTATTTAGGCAGACGGTGTGAAGTGATTACCCCGAGAGCTAATGAAGACACAGCTGTCGAACAGAAAGTCTGCTGCAGAAACGAGTCAACCGCTAATTAAAGTGCTCTCTGATTGTCCGTTAACTCCATTCTGCTTACAAATGCTTTGGTGGTGGGTTTTCTCTGGATACTCCCAGAAGATGATAACACATAGCGGGAAACACATGAAAAATCCGAGAGCTGAGGAATCCTCAGCAGAGCCACGCTCTCTCTCATTATAACTGACAAGGAGCTGAACATCTTCAGATTAATGATCCTGTGTGACCATCTGATAAAACCACACCCGTCTTCATTAGCCCGGCCATCAGTTACCTTTTTTCAAAAGGAATCTAAAATCACTGTTTGAGTCTAAGCAATTCAGTCTGAACCCCTAAAGTCAAAAGAGGAGTATTTCCATTGGCAGTAATTTATATTTGACAGTATGACTAACATTATGCATAAAATACACAGACAGCACGAAAAGGAGGAGCTGGGTGGTGGGCTGCAAAGCAGACTGTGTGCAGGCGTAAAGCCTTGTATTCAGTGTGGATTGGATGCGTGGAAGGCTGAGAGATGAGCCATGAGCTGATGTTGCCTTGCTTTGAGATCAGCTGTTCAGTTGCGTAATGTTCTGTCTTTAATCTTTAGATGACGCTACATCACATCAGGATACGGTTTACTATATTGTAACTGCTTTTAAACATGCTTTCCACAAACACCACAGACTCTCTGTATACCAGCATTCTTGTAGCGTACTTCTAGACTTTTACGATGGTCTTATAAGTACAATTAACCACACAGCCAAACCCATATTATTGGTCAGTTAATTGCATTAAAAATGCTCCAAAAGGCTCCAACATTACAACCACGGTCCAGAGGTCCAGTTCGGGGACTCAAGCTAGCTGAGGTGAAGCCTAGCAGACAGCAATCAGCTACAGCCGCCTGTGAGTCAAAGAGGCCACGCCCCTGATAATGCAAACTTTAAGCTTTTCCAGTATCTAGATGGATGGCGCTGGACATTTTGACATGGCAATCTACAGGGACTGACTACAGTTGTTCGCTCTTAAGTGCTGGTTCATGCAGTCTTTTCAGCCCCCATATCTGTCACATTTTTAAAAAAAGGGTAACTAAATTCTGGTCTGACTGTTATGCTGTAGTTTGACTAGCTAAGGTATAAATGCACTGCGTCAAGAAAGAAAATTCCTGAGTTGTTTTTGGAAACAGAAATCCTCTTTATTGCTACAGGACAGGAAGAGAACTTGTTAAACTCCTACAGAGAAAACAGAAGAGCAGTGCCTTCAGTCCCGTCGGGACCCTCCACTCTCTTCCTCTGCTTTTTTCCTTTTTTTAACTTATTGGCCTCCTTCCTCAGATGACAGCTTCCTCCTGACCAGTGACACAGAAACAAGAATCCCCCTGAGCTGAGGCCTCCAGGGAGCTCTCTGTTCCTCTCATCCATCCTCCATCTCGACACAACTAGAGTCTTAACCACCATGAGTCACCTGGTCTCCGTGGGTATGAGTGATGGAGTCAGAGTGAATCCTCAGCGGTCTTGTTTGGGGAGCTGAAGGATTGTGTTTTGCTTGCAGGGACTGTGGTTAATGCTTCTGTCTAACAGGCCTCGTGCACTCTGAATTTAAAGCTGTACCTCCCCAGGAAGCTGCTTTCACTTCAGTTCCAGGGATGAAGCATATGAAGAAAAATGTATTTGTGATAGTTTTGGTGAGGCTGCATACAAATAAATTCAATACAATAATACAGAGAAAACCTCAACAATCAGGACTGAGCAACAGTGGGAAGGAAAAACTCCCTTTTAAGAGGAAGAAACCTGCCACAGAACTAGGCTCAGGAGTCAGAGAGGGGCAGCCATCTGTATAAGCACTATAAGCTTGATCAAAAAGGAAAGTTTTAAGCCTAATCTTAAAAACAGAGAGGGTGTCTGTCTCCTCAATCCAAACTGGGAGCTGGTTCCACTGAAGAGGGCCCTGAAAGCTGAAGGCTCTGCCTCCCATTCTACTCTTAAGCTTACAAACCTGCTGAGGATGTTTGTAATGCGTGCTCAAACAGATGTTAGAATAAAATCTCAAATCTCTACACTTTTACGTTTAAGCAGGAATTGCTCGTGTTTCCGCTGCAGCAGTGCAGCAGTGGCAGTGAGCTCACGCAGTAAAGGACTTCCAGGAGGAACCAGGAGAACAAGCGTGCTGCTCGGTTGTGTCGCAGCGGGGTTTCGTGTTTCCTCACCTGAATTGCGATTGATTCAACAGATTTCCTCCTATGAACAAAAGCTGCAGCACCTACATGGCGAAATGTTCAGCTCGTTATATTTACCCTGCGGAATAAACCCTGTGTTACTGCAGTTATTGATTTGACATTAAAATGAGGATGATTGATGGCTTACTAATGCTGTTTGTGGCTGAATTATTGTCTCAGCGCGGAGGCAGCCGCAGACTTCTGTTATGAAGTTACCTGAGCAGGTGATCGGGAGCGGCGGCTGCAGGCTGTTTGCTTCCATCCACAGGCTGCCGTTCATCCCACGCAGCTCAGACACATGATCTCAGACACAGACGTGTGTGTGACATTTACTCCGATTTACCTGAGGAGGAATAATTAGCGTGTTCACCTGGAAGAAGCAGCAGCAGCTGCTGCGTAGCTGTTCTGCTGGTGTAAACTTGAGCCGAGTTTATTTAAAACTCAACAAATATTATGTGATCACACACCGAGTCAACACTCTGACCTCTGCTGCGTGTAGGGCCACGCTCTTTTAGGTCCTGCCAAAGCTTCTCGGTCTGATTTAAGTCTGGACTTTGATGAGGCCGCTCCTAAAGCCTCGTTTGGGTTTGTTTCTCTGAGCCATTCAGAGGCGGACTTGCTGGGGTGTTTCACGAGCTTGAACTGAAACATGGCTTTTTCACACAGGGCAGGTAGGTTTGGATAACTTTTTTCCCTTAATAAAGGAAATCATCATTTAAAATGTGCATTACTCAGATTTATCTTTGCCTTATTAAAATTTGAGGTGAAAATAACTTTATTTTTTGTCTCTGTGTGTTGCAGGTGCAGTGGCAGTGCATAAATCCCAAATACAAAGTCAAGAAGAAGAACTACAAGAACTCTGGGATAGTTATTCTGAACCAGTGCAAGGTGACTGACATCTACATGTTTTTCTGCTCTATAATTTCTGATTTAAACCATTTAAGGCTGAAAAAAAATCCTCCATTTTCTTTTCCTCGCTGCCTGTCTTGTTTTTCGTGGCAGTTGATGTTGGTTTCTGGCTGACAGACTCTTAGAAGAACCAATTATGTAGCACTGAACAGCCCGACTTACCTGACATTTCCTGCCAGACGACGCTGAATGGGGTTCAGATGGAGCGAGGGTAGTCTGGGGAATACTGCCGCTCAAGGGAAGCCAGATAACATTTAGCCTGGTGCCACTCCACATGTGAAGAGCTCCTACTTCAAAGTGATTTAACAGCCATTGGAAAAGAATGCAGCAGAATGAGGTGTAATACAACACGGAAACAAATTACTGAGCTGCTCTAAAGCTGCGAGGTAATTTACACTTGATCGATGGAAGAGGAAATGAGACCAAATGCTTTAAGAACAGGCCGGTTTAGAGGCCGGATCCACGAGCCGACAGCAGGTTACCGCCTTCCATCCATCCTGCTCCAGCGGATATTTAAAGCTAATCCAGCTGCAGAGACATGAAGGGAGTGATCTCAGTCTGTCAGAAGCACCGAGGCTGCACTCAGAGGCCCGTCGGAAGCAAATGTGAACCCCTGCAAAATGGGTTTTTGAATCTTCTGAGCCGCTGCTATTTGTGTGTAAATCGAATGAGTTACCGAGCGTTATCCTGGTGTGTCTTTCATGGACGTGACTCGGTGTCCTTTTCCTTCTGTTTTACAAGGGGCGAGGATCTGCACACGGGGGAGTAAATCCTGCACAACAAATCTGAAGTTCTGCTTCAAACTGATTTTGCACTGGTTTCAAAATTGGCGTTCCCTCAGCTCATGCAGAAATATGGTATAAAAGATAAACGAAGCCACCAGACCGTCATCGTTATGTTCAAATCGCTTTGTTCCTTTTTCTTTAAAATTCCAACTTTGGCAATGGAATGATGTTTTTCTTTTTTATAAAGAAGAAACTACAGGAGGAAAAGACCTGAGACTAGTTTTTCAGTCCGTTTCATTAAATTTATTAAGAAACATAGTGTGGAGGAATTCTCTTTTCCCCCAAAGTCCTCATAAGATTTTCCATTGAGGTCAAGGTAAATGTTTATGACAAGGTAATTAAAAAAAAAAAGCTTTTTGGACTATTCAAGTGAAACCCTGGAGCTAAAATATGGGGATGCTAACACTAGAAGACAGCTGGAAGGTCCATGCACAGTTAAAGGCAGTTAGATGCAGGAGCGGGCAATCACACAGGAGGGCAGGGAGGAGGTGCACCTGAAACACGAGACAAAGGTGGGCAACAACATGAGACACAGGAGAAACAAAGAGAGAATCAGTCCAGGTCCTCATTCATCACTCCATGTATTTCCAAGTCAAACGCCTGAAATCATCAAACATGTTGTCAGATTAAACTGTGAGGTTTTAAGGATGGTGGTTGTGTTTCTCTGAATCACTTTGCTGAAATGAATTCATATCGGGATGATTGCACAACAATAAGATGAGAAACTCAATTACAGCTGGGACACACACACAAAGGTTGTTCACCCGTGTCATTGTAACTGGATGCTGCTAATCAGCTGGTGCACAAACAGCTGATGAAAGATGATGAAGCCTCAGTGAAACTGTGTGAAGTGATGTTGCAACCTCTAAATATTTAAAGTGGCTGCTTTTCTGTCTGCAGATCATCAAGATGCACTCGTTCCTGGATTACATCATGGGAGGCTGTCAGATCCAGTTCACTGTGAGAGCGCGCGCGCACACACACACACACACACACACACACACACACACACACACACACACACACACACACACACACACACACACACACACACACACACACACACACACACACACACACACACACACACTCACACACACGACCCTTAACCTGGGCCCTAAAAACAAAGACCGTCTCAAAGTGAAGACCGATGGGTCTAAAACTGTGATTGATCCTCACAAACATACACACACACACACACACACACACACACGCGCGCACACACACACACGCACGCACACGCGCACACACACACGCACGCGCGCGCACACACACACACACACACACACACACACACACACACAGGTTGTATCCGGGTTGTCACCCTCCTTTCTTCTGTCCTCTGGTATGTTCTCAGTTCTTGAAGCATCTCTGTTGTTACCATGGAAACAGTAACCAGGGCAACACATTCAGGAGCCTCTGTGTCCCAGTTATCACCTCACTGGGCTCTCACCAGTGAAACCCGTCTGAATGACCGAGGAGGGGCTCAGAGGTGCTGATAGTGAACCCTCAGGTCTGCAGGTTTGAAAGAAGCTGGATTTCAGGCTCCTCGAGGTTTTGAAAAATCTGGAATTTTACTTACAAAGCTCTTTAATACTTTTCTATCCAATTATAAAAATCAAAACTCTTTATGTGACTGGTGCGCTGGCTTCATAGGGATCTGTGGCTTCTGTTACGACATCCTTATTGAACCTTCCAGCTTAGAGAAAGTTCACATCGAAGGAAAGTCTGATGTTCTTCTGTTAGCCATTAAATAACACTAAATGTTCTTGCGTTTGCCTCATGAGGAGACCTCTCACTCTAGAGTCCACGTCTCACCATACTGAGCTAAGTGATAAAGACACTGAGCAAACTGCAGCAGAGCATCAGAGTCCAGAGAAGAATGCAGCACAGAAGTCACACGCAGATGTCCATAAACGGCATAAATATGTTGTTTAGATTTTTAAAAATGGCCATTGTGCGGCTGTCAGATCGCAACCAAGTAACCAAATTAGTCACTCAAAGGTCATGTTAACAGAAACAATGCAGCTGCTCTCTAAATTGCAGTAGTATGAACACGATTTCTTGCGTAACCTCAGGGACAGGCATGTGTGTTGGTCCACAGCTTTGCAGACGGTTGTCTACATCTTGCAGCTGTTTACTGTCGGTGTGTCGAAGGGTACTTCTGTTTGTGCTGCTGTTGGTCCTTCAGCCTCCTGAGATGAAGTCCTAACATACAAAAAGAGCGTTAAAAGCGTCGGGCTTTTTTTTGGAAGGGTGCACACCAGAACGACTGCACAGGTCCCCACGAAACCCCTCACTCTGTGTCACCCAATCCCTCTGCAAACGCACATAACGGCGGTGCCGGGAATTCGGCTTCGGTGGAAAGACACAGCAGGATGGAGAGACTTTCTTCAGCAGCACTTTCACTCTTCATCAACTCAACTGCAAAACTGCCCCTGACTGAACTAACCAGCCAAAGGCTAGAAGTCTGAGACTCTGTGGGGAACCCACAGAGGTTTTAACTGTTTTAGAGAAAGTAAACATTTAAACGCATAATTAATAACCAAACACACATATGTGTTTTTAGTAAACGAACTAACCGTCGTACCAGCTCCGATGATGGTTCAGCCTGGTTTTCAGGATCTGGCTGCCTTGAATTTGGTTCAGTTTGCTGTTTCTTTTTGCACCTCAGTGCAAAAACCTCAGTGTCAGTGTGTCGTATTGTTTCAGGCCCTGGGGCGAAGATTAAAATCTCCATTCACACCCACACACAGAGGAACAACACATCCACGCCAAACACAAAATGACTAGAAGACACATTTTTACTCCTTTTTCTTTTTTTTTTCTTTTTGCATATTTGTATAAATCAGAGGAGAATTGTCTTCAGTCGCTCAAACATCTTCAGAGACTTGAACACGACGTCGTGCTGCTGCTAACACATGTAAACGTGTAAGAAAGCTGCGGCGCCTCCTTCAGCGTCTGCTTCGCTCTCCCTCAAACTTTAAATGTTTCATCATCACAGTCTCGGCTGCTCTCCGCGAGCCGCTCAGGAGAAGACGAGCGTTTCCTCTCCGAGGCGTCTGTGTGTGTTTGAAATGAGTTGTCACACACTCACTTAACACATAAATAAGAGAGGGCGCTGAATGGGAGTCGGAGTGAGGCAGGAGTGAGGCGTGCTCTCTCCTCTGCAGCAGTGTGTCGCATCAGCACTTTGTTGGTTTCTCCGGAGGAGACTGCAGGCTCACGGTGACTGCGGAGAAGATGCAAAGTCTTTGTTTACACAGTCACCGTGTCGTGGAGGAAGACGCCGTGTGTGACCGGCACATTTGACATGTTTCATGATGCGGGAACGCTGAGATCAGTCAGCTGCTTCACACTCTGACTCCAGCCGCTGTGCTCTCCCCGTCCTTATTATCCACAAGTTTGTGGTCATTTTGTGTTTCTTTGTGAGTTCTTCTCACCAGCAATGTGCACGACTCATTGTTGACTTGACATTTTAAGTGTTGCTGTCCTCATGTGCGTGAGTTATGAATATTCAGTATTTTTTTTTAAATATTGCTTTATTCACGTGCAATGGCAGCGAATTGTTGGGTTTTAAGATGTCACCACCAACTCCTGTCTTTCCACCTTCGTGGCAGGAAGTTGTAAAAAAAACGATTGAGCCACGACAATCCGAGCTGAGCGGGCTGTCGTATCACGGTTCCCGGATCGGATCCTGGTTTCCTGTTTCTGTTTCTCAGTTAACATATTTAAAGTTTAAAGTTTCTGTGCCTGATCTTCGGATTCTCGTGTTGGTTTTATTATTCCTGTAAGGCCTTTTCCGTTCTGTGATGTTATTGCTGTTTGGATTGCTGTCTTTACGCTGCTGTTCTCACCTCCCTAAGGTGGGAGTTTTCTCGTCTCTGTATTTAGTTGGATTCACCTGTTATTTCCTGTTGTACATTTTATTCAGTTTATCCAGGTGAAAATCTCGCTGAGATTAAAATCTCTTTTTCAAAGAGACCTGGCAAAGAGGGCAGCGTATTTAGTGGTTTCTCATCTCTTGCTTTGAGTTTTGTTACCCTCTTGTGATTGCCTTGTTTATGTTACAGCTCGTTCCCAGCCCGTCTCTTCTTCTCTAATTAGCCCTCAGTGTCTGTGTGTGTGTCTCTGTGTGTGTGTCTCTGTGTGTGTGTGCGTATTGTCCCGTCTTTCCTTTGTCTGCTTACAGTTGTGTGAAAAAAAAGCTTTCACAGGAATCTATGCAGTCCTGTGAAAAACTACAGCACCAGTCAAAGGTCTGGACACACCTTCTTATTCAGTGGTTTTTCATTATTTAAAAAATGTCTGCATTGTTGATTAATACTAAAGTCATCCAAAATCTGAAGAAATACACGTGGAATTATTTAGTAAACAAACCAGAACATGTTTAATATCGTAGAGTCTTCAAAGTAGGCACCTCCTGCTTAGATGACAGCTTTGTACATGTTGGCATTTTCTCAGTCAGATTTATGAGGCAGTCGCCTGGAACAGCATTCAGGTAACAGCTGTGCCTGTCAGGAGTTCATTTCTTGAATTTGTTGCCCTCTTCATGAGTGTGAGACCATCAGTTGTGTTGTGAAGAGGCAGAGTTGGTATACAGTGAATAGCCCTATGTGAGTAATGTTCTAATCCATATTATGGAAGAACGACTCAGCTGAGTAAAGACGACAACAGTCCATCATTTCTTTAAAAATTTCAAGAACCTTGAAAGTTTCCTCAAGTGCTGTCCAAAGACCATCGAACATTATGATGAAACTGGCTCTCATCAGGACCGCCCCAGGAAAGGAGGACCAAGAGTTCCCTCGGTTACACGGGATCAGTTCTTCAGAGTTAGAGGCCTCAGAAAGTTAACAGCACCCCAGAGAAGAGCCCACCTAAATGCTTCACAGAGTTCAACATCAACTGTTCAGAGAAGACTGCACGAATCTGGACTTTATGGTCGAATTGCTGCAATTTGCTGGTGATGCTGTTGGTGATTTATTCAAAATCCAAGGAACACTTAACCAGCATGGCTACCACAGCATTCTGCAGCAACACGCCATCCATCTGGTTTGTTTAACACTTTTAAGTTTACTACATGATTCCTTATGTGTCCCTTCATGTGTCTGGATGACTTCAGTAATAATTTACAATGTAGGAAGAACTGTTGACTGGTACTGGATGTGCCTCCCATGATTCAGCTGCCTCACATTTAACTCTACAGGTGCTGTGGCCACAAAACAAGCCCAAATCCTCATCCCTCCACCACTGCGCTGACAGCTGGTCTGAGGCGTTTGTGCTAATATGCTGAGTTTGGTTTTCTTCAAACGTGCTGCTGTGCATTATGGACAGACACCTCCACTTTGGTGACGTCTGTCCAAATGACATTATTCCAGAGGTCTTGTGGTTTGTTCAGACGCAGCTTTGCAAACCTGGGTCATGCTGAGTGAGGCTTTCTCCTGGCAGCCCCTCCAAATAAGCCATATTTCTTTAGTCTTTTTCTGACTGTGCTGTCATGAACTTTAACCTTTCACATGACTGAGGCCTGCAGAGTCTGAGATAGAGCTCTTGGGTTTTTGCAGTTTCTCTGAGCTTGGGGGGAATTCTATGGGACACCCACTCCTGGGAAGGTTGTGGCATCTAGTTGACGTCAGGTTGACACACAGCTGAATGCTCCAAACTCCTGCTTTTATAGAGGTGCTCACACTGGCTGATGATTAGTTAATCAAGTGCATTTGAATAGCAGAACCTGGCTGTGACTCTCTGAATTCCTATGGAAGCAGTAAGGGTGGACTCAGTTTTTTTAAGGATGAATCCTGTGAAACCTTTCTTTCCTGCTGTGTTTCTGTGTCTTGGGTTACTATTTGCTCCCTGGTTTCTTACGACCGGTTACCAGCATTAACAGCTTGCTTGTGTCTGTGAGCTCAGCCTGTTTTGTTGTTTTGTTGTTCAAAATAAATAAAGTACATGTTCTTATTTTTAGACTAGACTATTTTTTCCCTATTTATTAGCTAATAAAATAGTTTCCAAAAACATCTCGTGTTCAGTTGTATGATCAGGGTAGAGACCTGGACGCAGAAACAGCAGTAAAACACACCACACCCTCCACAGAACTGCAGGACTCGCCTGGTAATTTCCCGTCTGTTTCAAAGCACAAATGTGTGGATTCGGTTCAGTTGTGGTCACGTGTGATCCATTCACAGCACCCACAGCCACACTTCACGGCTGTTTCCACGTAACTTGGATAGCTCTGCACTTCTGGACTACCACCAGGATGAAAGGGTAACAAAACAGTATTCCTGATCTGGATGGGTCAATAATTCAAGGCTGCGTAGCTAACATTAGCTAACTACCTGCTGATGAGTCAAGTCTTTGAGTGTCATTGTCATTGGTGTGATGCAGCAGTGGCAGTGAGGCAGTTGCTGTAGAGAACGATGCTTTGGCACAGTTTCTGGTTAGAATTTCACCAAAACACAAAACCTGATTAAAATAAGTAGTGAGCAGTGAAGGAAGTCTTGTTTTGGTCTGCAGATGTGTGATGGGTCCTGTGAACACTGTGGATTCTTAATATACCCACCCATAAGTGATCCAAGAAGTGTCCATGAAAAGCACATGCATGATGAAAGGAACGTGTATTTTAGACCATTACAGCATGCACATTATAACTTTATACAACACACGGCCATTTCTTCCACACGCTTCTTAACCTCACTGAGGCGTGGGTTAGGGTTAGCTGCCTACCCGCCCCGGGGTGGGTGTCTTAAATAATGTGTGGGAAATTACCATAAATAGTCACTGCTTGATATAATTTCTTTATTTTTAGGACTTGTTTCAACACATTTATCAAGCAGAATTCAGTGTTTGCCTGTTTCATATGTATCTGTGGGTCTGATTTGAAATCTGGCAGGGTGTTTTTGTTTTCTTCGTGGTCGTTTACGGCTTGGCGAGCTCACTTGGTGATCTTCCAGGGTCTGCAGCCATCATCATCGACTCATTAATTATTTAAACCTTCTGACATCTCTCTGAGCTCATTCTGCAGCTTTCTGAACATAAATGCTTTTGTTCTTCTTGAGCTGAGCTGAGCCGCTGCCGCCGTCAAGGCGATGTGAGGCAAATGTATTTATACAGCACATTTCAAACCCGACGGCACCAAACTGCTTTACAGAGCACACATTCAAACAAATGAGAAAACAGTAAAAGAAAAAAACAAAACAATCACACAGAATGAAACTAATAGAAGCAACAACAACAACAGAAAAAAGCACTGCACACACAGCAAATAAGAATGAAACAGCAGAAAGAACATTGAATAAAAACAATAAAGAAGAAGGTTAACTAAAAGCATTTATTACCTGCTCCTCTGGAAGCCCACACTTCATCAGTGCAGTAATTATGTTTTCACATGAGTCTCCTTTGAGCCCCAAAATGAGCAAAACATAACGATGGTCAGTGTTTTAGCTTCTGTATTGTCCTTTTATGCGGCATGATCTTTTAACCCTCAACCTCAAAGGCTTACTTCACATGAATAACCAATAAAAATCAAATACATATAGTGATATCTGATCATTTCAATAATCATATTGAATTCTAAGTATCTGTCTCTGAAATGGCACCAATGCAATGGTTGTAAATGGAATTTAACAACATGAATATATACAAGATACACATATACTGTTAAAGCCAGCTCTTATGTGGTTTGTTTACATGTGTTTCTCTGTGGGTCCCTCTTCATTTAACTCAACCAGAATTTAACTTTAAAGCTGGATGTGCAGGTGATAGTCTCTGACTGGTTCTGATCTCTGATTGGTTGTTGTCTCTGCAGGTCGCCATCGACTTCACGGCATCAAATGGAGATCCTCGTAACAGCTGTTCCCTCCACTACATCCACCCGTACCAACCCAACGAGTACCTGAAGGCTCTGGTGGCAGTGGGAGAAATCTGCCAGGACTACGACAGGTTGGTTCAACTCAACAGCCAATCACAAAGCTCCATTCATTAAAAGAATAATGTACTCAAAAGGTTACAGAAGCATCCATTATTTCACCTGGTTACACTCTTACCACTTGAAGTACCAAAAACCTGCAGTTTTTTAAAAAAAAAAAAACACACCTGTTTAAATTGGATTACCGATTAAAGTTTGCATTATTAGGGGAGTGGCCTCTTTGACTGACAGGTGGATGGCAGCACAGGTGGCTGTAGCTGCTAGCTGTCTCCTAGGCTTCACTTCAGCAAACTCAAGTCCCTGAACTGGACCTCTGGACTGTGTTTGTGCTGTTTAATGCAATGATGACATCACCAGCCTAATTAAAACTGACTAACTGCTCTCTTCATCTCTCTCAGCATCTATTAATGCTGTTAACCAACTGAATACTGTACAGAGCATGGTTGGGAGGGGATCCAGGATAAGTAACTAGGTGGGCTGACTGGATGGCTGAAGGATCTGTGATGTTACAGAGACGTTTTTCACCAGTGGAGCACAGAAGTCTTGGTGCAGAGTGGTGCTGTTCTTTATTCCCTATGAGCAAAGCAATGCTGACAATGTCAGCAGATCAAACATCTCACTCTTAAGAGAACACATGGATTTGATTTCATTCATGAAAACACACACACACAGACACACACACACACACACACACAGACACACACACACACACACACAAACACAAACACACACACACACACATATTTCACCTTCAAGCAAAGAGTCATCTCCAGAGATTCCTAACATCATTATGATTTTTCCAAAATAAACCTGAAAACTCACCTCTGCTTTACCTTCCTTTGAGCCTAACAGGAAGTAATCACTCTCAGACGATCAGCGCTCATTTCTTTGCTTTGTGTTGAAGTAGCCAATCAGAAACCTCCTCTAGCATCTCTTTTCCTTTCTTTTACCTTCACTTTTTCTGTCTTTTTTTCTTTCAGTGACAAAATGTTCCCGGCATTCGGCTTCGGAGCTCGGATCCCTCCTGACTACAAGGTAATTTCACAGCTGCGCCCGCTGGCTCTCCCAGCATGCACTCTGTCTGCAGAGGGTGACGCTGACCCTGTGATTACCTTCCCACCTCCTTGGCTTTGTTCGCCTTGGGGTGCTGGTGGCTGAATAGTTTCTCCACCCACCCCCTCACTTCCTTTCTGCGGTCCCATGAAGCGGCCTTTGGCTGATGCTGCATTCAAATCAGCTTCCAAAGTACTGATTAGCTCCATTCAGAGTCAGTGCCCTAAAAGTACTCAGCTGCACAAGGAGGAAGATTAATCAAGAAGAATATTAAATAGTCTTCAGCTTACACAAAGTTGAATTAATCAGCGATAGAATGCCACTTTTTCTAATGTGATCAGGAGCTTTTAGCACACATAGTGTGGGGTTTACACATTTGCCTCACAAGTAAACGCTCCCTGGTTCAATCCTGGGAGGTGATACAGATCTGTTGTTGGGCCAGGTAGGGTATCTGCCTAATCAAACATAGAGTTGCTGGCTGTGGTGACTCTTTGTGAATAATGGAGCAGCAGAAAGTAGCTGACGGGTATCAGGCACACAAGATGGGGACACAAATACAAGGAGGTATGACGGGACTTCCAGAGAGCGATCAAACATCAGCAGCAGAGCTGGAAGCGGTCCAGAGGTGCTTGTTTTTCTTTTAAGTCGCATGTTTCCATTTCATAAGAATAAAGGCAAAATAAAAATATCAAATAGCGTTTGAGTCTGTGCCAACACGCCAAGTAGATGCATCTTTTAACATAAAAACTTTGCAAATCATTTTTCAAAATAGAATTAATTCAGCTTTTTACATGGGTACATCAGCTGTCACAGATTCTGACGAACATGGAAACAAGTGAAACGTCTCCCTGATGCTGTCACCCGGTGCAGGACTACACGTGTTTCTACAAAGAGTGAAAACACACTGACACACTGCCGGGGTGGATCTGTGGAACTGAAGCTTCTCTGTGGCTTCAGTTTGCTTCACAAAGTTTAAAGCTTTCATTTCCCCCCGTGTTGCCTCACCTGTCAGTTAGAGTAGAAACTCACCTGTGCCGAGAGGGGGAGGAGGGGGAGGCAACTACTCAGCTTAGATGTTAAGAAGAAGAACAGGAAAGGATGAAGAGCGATGAAGGTGGAGAGATTTCATTGTTGGAGTTTTTTTCTGTAGGTTGGTTTTTTTTGTGTTTTTTTTTGGGATGCAGAGATCAAACAGACTTCCTGTTCCTCCCTCCTCTCCCTCCCCTTTCCCTCTCCAGGTCTCCCACGACTTTGCAGTGAATTTTAACGAGGAGAACCCGGAGTGTGCAGGTAGGCACTTTGATTTCCTGCTGTCTTTGAAAATTTTTAAAGAGAGAAAAACGACTCAAATATTTGACAGCGAGCCTCAGAAGCTGGAGTGGAGGAAACCGTTTGATGTGAGAATTAGTTTGATGGCGATGAGGCCGCTGATCTGGAGCTTCTGATGATTGGCTGACGGTGGATCAGGTGCAGGAGGAGCTGATTCACAGCGCTGCCAATCTGTGTTTCCTGTAGGGCATATTTTAGTTCCTAAACTGTAAGGAGGCTTCTTCTTTTTTTTGTTTTGCATTGTAGTGGTGAAGTGATCGTAGAAGCCATACAGATGGAGAAATTAGCCTATGAAATAATCTATTGAGCATCGGATTGTTTCAAATTCGTCATTTATGAATTAAAACCAGTGTTTGTGCCGTGCCATCTTCTTGTTTAAGCAGGTTCTGATTGGACTGTTAGTATGTGCACCAAGGAGCAGAGTGCTGACCTGCAGCAACCCTCAGCCAAGCTATCTTAGGCCTCAGTCACGCAGCCTACACAGGATTGGTGGCCCTCTGGTACAAAATGCTTATTCCCTGTTGGTGATTGATTTCTGGAGGCTGCTGGCTGTCACCAGGTGAAGCTGCAGATGGTGCAGCACATTGAGCACCCTGAATGAAGCCACCTAAACAATGACGTTTATTTTATTTTTAAAGCATCTGTTGGCAGTTTGAAATTACTGGCTGTGTGTAAGAGATTTTATTTATTTACTTTATTAATGTTTATTTATTTTCTTTCTTTATCCACCTTCTTCTTTTGTTACTTTTACTTTATACTTACGAGTAGAGCTATACTTAAGCACCAGTGTGATAAATTTCACTGCATATTGTACAGTGACAATAAAGGAAATGTGAAGCTTACTGCTGCAACAAACACGATGGCCAGACACCGCTCACCAACTGGTCAGCCAGTGGGTCGCCAGCAGAGGCTTCAGCCACTGAAAAGGCTGAAATTGTAGGACTCATCTTCCAGGTGGAAAAACACAGGTGGAGGTCAGAACACAGACAGTGGAGCCGTGAGCTGATCAGAGCTCAGCCCTGATCAATACAATTAAAGCAGTGGTGGTGATCAGTGATGTAGAAACCAGAAAGCTTTGCTTCTCCTCTATATTTGTCTCCTTTTCTGCTGGTCTGTCTTCACGAAGAGAGACCAGTGGTTCATGCGGTTTCACAGATTTTTATCCCCCCATTTTTTTTTTCAACGTGTCATATCTGGTCTTGAAAAAAACAGATTCAGCTGAATGAAGATGTGAAAATTCACATTTTCTTCTTTTTCTCCTCTTTCCAGGCTCTTTGCCTTGATCAATATTTAATGAGTGAAAGAATATTTGCCCAGAGGCTGCAAATACTCCAACAGGCCAACGGGCATTTATGAATGAAAACCTTAAACAGGAACTCTGAGGATTCACAGCTGATATCTGACCTCATCTAACTGTTTGAAATATTCATTTCTGAATTTGAAAGCAGGAAAAAAAATATCAAAAGTTGGTCAGAGATTAAAGAATTTTTCTGTGCTCATTTATGATTGAAGTGGAAAGTTATCCTAAAACAAGAGTGAATTATATAGCTTTGAAAATAAATTAGTTAACCATGAACCCTGTACCTCTTTGTGACTCATGTCAGTAGTGACAGTGGCAGTGCAAATTAACCCCTGTGCCTCCTTTGAAAAACGACATATTTTCAATAACAAATCCTCCAAAAAGTAACCCCTACATTTTAGAACAGCAGACCTTTTCCACAGGAGCCATTTCAACATGAATTAGCAGGTAAACATGCAACAGTCACATGACCGCGGTCCAGTCTTTGTGCCGTTCCGATGTTTTTAATCCTGAAAGTGTTTCCTGCCATCAGTTTGTCAGCTTCTCACTGTGTTACAGGAGCTGCTGTGGAAGGTTGTGTCTGCTGGAGGTTTCTGAGGGAGTGTTTGCCCAGAGGGCGTTTTGATTATTGGTTTTCTCTGTAATTATTGTAGGGTCTTCACCTTACAATATAAAGTGCCCTGAGGTGACTCATTTGGTGCTATATGAGTAAAATTTAATTTCATAGCAAAATATAAAGAAATGATGGGTGACTCAAGACTTTTTCACAGCACTGTATGTCCATCTGTTATTCAGTCTGCTGTTTTCGTGTCTGTTTGTTTATCTGTTGTGATTTGGTGCTACATAAATCAAAATGAATGGATGGATGGATGAAAAGGCATTTTAGAATACCTGTGACAGACAAAGGAAAGATCAGGTATTATAAACAAATAGAGCCACTGAAAAAGTTATGAATGTAATAAGTAACAGCTTGTCTGCCTGAGGGTTGATTAAGCTAATTTTGGAGGATGTAATCAGGGACCAGGTTGGACGTAGCTTAGCGCAAAGAGGAGAAACCAATTTACCACCTGCATCAAAAGAAGAAAAAGTTCCCAACAGCTCAAAGATGGACAGATGTCATGTTCTAACTTTTTTCTTCTGATGGAAATGTGAGTAATTGTGTGTGAGCTGTAACCTTAGGCTGCCTTGCAGATGTTGACAGCTGTAGTTTTGCTCTGACTTCACGCCTGTTCCTGTTTTCCTCTTGTTTGTTTGGGTGAGAGATTGAGAGAAAGTGTATAAATAAAGGTCTCTCACCCTCTTGGCTGTGAAAGGTCATTGATCAGCTCGGAGACACTTCAACCCCGACGTTCTTAATTAAGTCTGAGTGTGTCTTCCCAGTGACCTTCAGATAGTAAATCACATCAGTGTTGCCTCCGGGCATGCTGGGATGCCTCTGAGAGCACCCGGAGAGGCCATGATGCTCTCAAACCTCATATAACCAAGACTAAACTGAAGAAGACACTCACAGCATTAAATGTATAAAGATCATGATTATTTTTAAGATTGTGTAATTAATGAAGAACAGGTTTCAGGTGTCTCTCTCTGCGGCACCCCCCCCCCACACACGCTGTGTGACGTCACATGGTTAATGCATGCCAGGCTCTCCATTTAATTAGAAAGCTCAATTTAAATACATTCACTGACAGGTTTAAAATATAATGCTGACAATTCACAGAATAAATTTGATGGATCTGCTTTCTATCACTGAGATGAGCTGAGCTTGTCAGAGTGTGATAAATATAGATTGGAGTGTAATCACTTACAGCTGATGAAAGCTCAAGTTAAAAGGAGGGGAATGAAAGAAGCTCAGACCACACGTCCAATAGTATCCTGATCCAAAAGAAGTGGGGTGTAAGATCTACAAACAAGTTTCGGGCACAACACCTCCATATGACACTTTGCATTGTGTGTCCACAGAGGCAGAGACACTGCAGACACGGCATCCTGTTAATGTGCGCTACACCTAACCAGAAAAGTCCGGACCAGCAACAAGACAATACACGATGTTAAGAGAGGCTGAGCAGGAAACATGAAACAAAACTGCAAAACAAAAATCAGTCAAAGTATTAAATAAATGATAATAAAAGAGTTAAAGTTAAGCTAAAAAAAATCAGGACAAACAAAAATGAAAGCAATGCATAAACAATTTTTAAAAAGCTGTCAAAAAGAACAGAAAAGACAATAAAGATCAAATACAAACTGTACATCAAACATAAGTGAAAAACTGCAAGTGATTAGCTGGGGACCAGGATGTGATTTGCTTCGAATTTATGGCTGAAAAATTCAGATATAAAGTAAGCCTTAGGACTATAGAAAGATATATATGAAGATGTATATGAAAGATGGACACAAGCACCATGACATCACATTTGAAGAATCAATTTTGAGGCATCAAAAGGACCTCATTGGTCTCAGTGTTGCCTCCAAGTTGTTTTGTTTTATTGGAGCAGAAAGTGAATGTATTTAGTCAAGAAGGTGCAGCTAATCTTAGCAAACTTCATCCATAGACTGTACAGGTGCGTCACTCAGACACAGTTACCTGCTAATCAGTGCTCAAATTTCTCGCACCAAAACTGGAGCTCAACCTTCTTGGAAGGTCTGTTACTCCAAAGAAGCACACAGCAGCCATATTATTAGTCAGATAATTGCATTATAATGACTATGCCTTACTTGTTTAAACCAGGAGGAGTTATTACAAAAAGCTCACCACCATGCAGGTGTTATGAAAGGGGAAACTATCCATGGTTAATGCCACTGAAACCTACACATAAAGACTTTTTTCAACCAACAATGCACCAACACCCATTATCAGCTGTTCTTGTAATAAAACAAACAGGTCCATCAACCAGCAGCTTGTTCTGGTTATAAACTGCTGACATGTGCTCAGAGTTGATTTACTGTTAGGATTTTATTGGTCGCTAATCTCAGTCAAAATTTTTTAGACACATTTGAAAAACTTAATGAGAACAAGTGGTAACACATGGACACCCCCCCCCTCCCCTTTTTTTTTGCAAATCTTGCCATAACCTGACAGTCCCTTCTCACACCCGACAGACCTGACTTTGCCTGATTCTAGTTTTTAGGAACAAGCCAGCAGCTGTGAAACCTCTGCCCTCAGAGCGCTGCCTCTGATTAAAACTTGTGTTTTTGTGTCCTGCCAGGCATCCAGGGTGTGGTAGAGGCCTACCAGGCCTGCCTACCGAAGCTGCAGCTCTATGGCCCCACCAACATCGCCCCCATCATCCAGAAGGTCGCCAAGTCTGCCTCACAGGAGGTCCACACCAAAGAGGCCATGGTGAGACACGGATTACCTTCACATTTTGACAACCCAACCACAACGATATTTTCCCCTGAGAGCGCACAGTCCAGTTTTAAAAAGTGACCAAATCTGCATATGGAGGCTGTAGGGGTGATGGTTGTGTAAAATGAGGCTGCCAACAGTCAGCTGTCTTCCTTTGTTTGACTGATGTTTGGTTAGCCTTAAGCACCAAAACCTGTTGGTTAGGTTTAGGGAAAAGAACGCCCGTTCAAAACATTAACCCCGCTACTTCTAAAATGGTGCAGAAGAGTTCCCACTATGGGCGACTGTGGCTCAGGTGGTAGAGCAGGTCGTCTACCAATCAGTGGATCAATCTGCAGCTCCATGTGTTGAAGCGATCTTGGGCAAGATGCTGAACCTGGAGTTCCAATGCATCCATTGGAGTGTGAGTGTGTGTGAATGCTGGATAGAAGTGCTTAGGTATAGATAGCACTATATGAACATGTGTGTGATGGGGTGAGTGAGACTTGCCATTTAAAGGACTTTGGGTACTCAGACTGAGTAGAGAGGTGCTATATAAGTACCAGTCCATTTACCATAGCTGAAAGTGAGACAGTTCTCACTGCTGCTACTACAAGTATGTCGATGTTGATGGATCTGACAAAATGACTGGATTTGACGGCTGAGGAAAGGAAGCAGGCTTCCTTAAGTGCAACCAGAAACTACACTTCAAAGCTTCGCTCCTCTAACCCCTTAGCTACCCAGATCAAAACACTGAGCTCAGGGGAAGGCTGCCAGTGAATTGGGCAAGCTGGCAATTCAACACTTTCGGTCATTGTTTGATCTTCAAATAAAATAAACCTAATAATAATAAAATTAACCAAACTTATTTGACAAACACTCCTTGCAGAGGAGTGTTAAAAGATTGTGCAATTAGAAATGGGAAGAAAAGGCTTTTGAGACACCAGTTCAGTCGCTAACGAGGCCGCAATCATAACTCTGCTGGGATTTATTCTCCAGTTTCTCTTCATCCACTTTCAGACAGCTAGACAATCGTCTACCACTTCAGCCACACTCTCCCAGAAATCATAAATAAACCATAAAAAAATAAATATATATATATATATTTCATTACTTGTTTCTTTTTGGTCTGATGTTTGGCTAAAGTTTACAGTCATAATATCTGGAAGCGGAATATGTTTTGATATGCTGCCACTACTTCTCTTAAAACCCATCTGGGCAGCTAGAATTAAACTTGCTGAGACAAACTGGCTGAATAACCACTTCTGGTGAGAGAAGCTAGTTTGACTGGGTCTCTTCATGTGCAATCCTCCAGCAATACTTCATCCTGCTGATCCTGACAGATGGTGTCATCACTGACATGGCCGACACGAGGGAGGCCATCGTTCAGGCTTCCCACCTCCCCATGTCCATCATCATCGTCGGGGTCGGGAACGCTGACTTCAGTGACATGCAGATGCTGGACGGTGACGACGGGATCCTGCGGTCACCCAAAGGAGAACCCGTCCTCCGGGACATCGTTCAGTTCGTCCCCTTCCGCAACTTCAAACACGTGAGTCCATCATAATTCAAAAGAGTTTGAACACAGGAAACAGAACGTGATGAAAAATGGAAGCCATCCTGCAGTCAGACCAATGTCATACTCACCCACTGAATGTGCTCGTTAACTAATGCATAGTAAGTGGCTAATGTGACCAAGTGTAACTCCTGCCAAGATACAACTTTGTGTGGTATATTTTTATTAGGGTAATGTGTAAGCGAGAGCTTCATCAGGACTCTGTTTAAAACCAAGTCCACCCTAGGTGTTTTTCCATAATGCACAGCAGCACAAACCCCTCAGACCAGCTGTCAGCACAGAGGTGGAGGGCTGGAGGATGGAGGGTCATCAACAGGACAATGATCCCAAGCACAGCAGTAAATCTCCGGCAGAACAGCTGAAAAATCTACTAGTTGCTGCAGTTCTATAATAAAAATACAATTTGACATTACATATATTTTTAACTGCAACATATTATTTATGTAGTAAGAAATAAAAATGCACTGTAACTCTATTTTTTCTTACATCTTCCCTGTTGTTTATAAACCTGCAGTCTTCCATTAAACTCACTTTGTATTTTAGCTTTTTTTTTTCCCCCACATGCATTTGTAATCATGCTTGAATCTGTTGTTTGTTATTGTGAAGCATTTTTTGTGTTCTTTCAAGCAGCGCAGTATAAATTATTATAAACACTTTCTCTGTTGTTCAGCAGCTAAAAAACCTCTCTATATGGGCACCAGATGGTGTGTTAATTTAAAAAATCTCTTGTTGATAGGAGATGCTGTGTTTAAATATAATTGCGTGTGACCCTAAAATAACAGTGGATGACGGGGAAGTGATAGGAAAGCAATAAACCAAGAAGAGGAGAGGAGGAAGTGATTTTAAATTCATGATCAGAGCATATTGGAAGTGGAGAAGGACAAGATGAGAGGCTGTGAAGTTATTGAAAAAAATCAGTTTTCACACTATAAGAAGGGAAATGGGATGGCAATCTGCCAGCCAATCTCAAGTGGAAAATTCTTTATTTCACTCAGATGAATGTTCAGTCTTTTCCAAGTCTGAGAGCACTGACAGTACAGTATGGCGAGATTTATCTGCACAGTTTGGACCAACTTTACAGACGCCGGGTAAATTTTTTTCCTCCCGTGTTTAATCTGTGTGATGAATGCGAGTTTCTGTCTTTGGCCCATAAGAAGCAATTTTCATTTGACAGCAGCAGAACGAGGCAGAGACGAGCAGCTGTGACTGACGCTCCTTCAAACAATTACCGCTGCCGTCTGGGATTTTTCCCAAGGGGAAGACACTGAAATGAAATTTTAAAGCCATGTCTTAAGTTGTTCTACCTTCCACAAAATAGAACATCAGATTAAATTTCATCAGTATAACTGTACTTGTATTCAAGGGTAAGGTTTGTTTATGGCTCGAGCTGCTGTTTGAGCTCTTTAATGCTGCAGTCACACTGGGGGAAACAGCAGTTGGAAACCACTGCACGACCAAGATGATTGAGACTGTGTGCAATGAACTTGCCATCTCGTTGCCTTTGACATGGTTGCTTCAAAGATGGGGACCAGGCGTGCAACCACTCAGTCAGTTAACATCTTTAAAGCAACTCGGGTGCATCGAGACTGCAGTAACACAGTAATAAGATGGACTCAGTTGGTAACCAGTTGAGTTGAATTTCCTATTGCAAATGAGTTGTGCTCATCGGCGCAAACTGACTCAGATTGATTTCAATGTGTTGGCAGTCTTTCTGTGTTTATAATTTTACTCCATCCATCCATCCATCCAGCCATCCATTTTCTTCCACTCATCCAGGGGTCGCAGTGGAGGCAGCTGAAGGAGAGAAACACAGACCTCCCTCTCCCCAAACACCTCCTCCAACTTATCCAGTGGAAAGTCAAGCTCTTCCCAGGCCAGCTGGGAGATATAATCTCTCCAGCGTGTCCTAGGTTGCCCCAGGTCCTCCTCCCGGCAGATACATTGATCAGGAAGAAGCACCTAGGAGGCATCCTCACTATTAGATTAATTAAATTAGATTAGATTAAACTTTGTCATTGTACAAAAGTATACAGTGAAAATTGCCATTCCAGAACACCCATCCAAGAGAAGATAAACAACACATTGAAATCAATCTGAGTCAGTCTGCGCCAATGAGCACAACTCATTTGCAATAGGAAATTGAACTCAACTGGTTGCCAACTGAGTCCATCTTATCACTGTGTTATTGCAGTCTTGATGCACCTGAGTTGCTTTGAAGATGTTAACTGATTGAGTGGTTGCACGCCTGGTCCCCATCTTGGAAAAAGACCCTGAGATACTTCTGCCCATCTCTGACCCGGTGTGGGCACTCCACCCTTTTCCGACTGGGCAACCACCAATTTTTACTAGTAACAAAGAGGTTGCTGCTTATTTATTTACTCTAGTGTAAATGAACTATCATTTTATTCCAGATGCTCATTTTCTTTAACCTGTCAGCTGCAACTATTTTAGCTAACATGCTGGCTTTCATGCTGGATTCGCATTTACAAGACAGAGGAATCAAAACTGAATACAGAGCACATGATACAAGAGACCAGGACTAAGAACTAAGACACTTGAACTTTACACAGAAACCAGACCGAAACATCACAGATTCAGGCACACAGCGGGAACACAGGGAGACAGACATAGAACAGAACCCAGAATTCAAACAAACAGCAACAAAACAGAATCTGAAAGTCCAAAAACAGAAAACACTGGGTCGTAAACCCAAAATAATGACATGTACTGTCTTAAATGTTAAAAGATCAGCACTTCCCTCTGCAGCCTGTGTATTTGCACTGCATTACTGATGCTTCTTCTCTCTCCTCCTCAGGCATCTCCAGCTGCTCTGGCTAAGAGCGTGCTAGCAGAAGTGCCCAACCAGGTGGTTGACTACTACAACAGCAAGGGCATCAAGCCCAAAGTGCCCAGCGAGTACCAGTCTTCCAGGCCGTTTGGCCCATGAGCCTACTGCCACAGCTGCCCCTGGACAGCACAACCTCTCCTGGACTGAGAAAAATGTTTACTGTCTTTTGTTCATTGTTAATGCGGATGATGAAGGTGCTACACACAGTGTTTCATCATTAAAACGTGGTTCACTTTAGAACCGAGCACCTAAAATGGGCAAACAACGTCAGCTTCTGCTGTAGAAGTCTTCATATGTCGACTTAGTCTTGGGGGACCAAGGCGCTGGTTCTAAATTCTACCAGTCTAAATCAGGTCAGGTCTTGTTATACTGATACAATCTTCTACCCAAGGGTGCCATCATCCATCACCTCGATCACTGCCTGAGAAAAAAAAGATGTGTTTTTAGCCAAGTAGGAGTAGAAGTTAAAGGAAAAGTGGAGCTGATCTCAAGTTAATAGAAAACTTGCTTGTATCAGCTGTTTGTTCCACTTTTATGCAAATCATGGCCCAAAGTAAAGTTTTGATTTATACCTGCTTTTATTTTGGGGGCAATCAGAAGAAACGGGACTTTCAGTTTGATGCAAGTCTACTAATTATTTAGTTTCCATAAGCTGGTGGAATATTCTTCTCACATTGCTGCTCTTTGTTGTTGGTTGATTGGTGTAATCAACAGCACACCACCCTGCTGCTGGTGGTTTCTTCTCTCTGTTAGTGTCTGTTCAGGTCAGCTGCACTGTGGGTACCTCGGCTCTGGTGGGGTCAGGTCTGGCTGTGCTTGGGTCCCTACAGCTCAGGGTGAAATATAACTGAAGCTTGTTGTGTAGCCGTGAAGACCTCTACTCCCCGCTGCAGCTTTGGGTTACACAAGTTTTAGTTAGTATGCTCTTAAAGGGGGAAATTGTCAGATATGGGATGAGCAAGGAACTGAAGGAAGAGTCTTGCTGTCATATTTTAGAGCTGCTGTAAATACCTGTTACAACTGTTTATCTTGAAGTTATAATTCTTATTAGCCTTAAAGGCTAAACTTGTTTCACATATGTTGGCTTTAAATGATCTTTCATACACGTTAAAGGAAAAAAGATCTGTTCACATCAGCATTTGATCGGGGATATAAAGAAAACTCATACAGAGCTTCTGTGGGGGTTAGAATTGTGTAGCAAGTTATTGACTGCCAGAACAAAAAAGAAAAAAAAAAGAAAGAAAGAAATATACCTGATTTAGTAAATCTGACTAATCTCTTCGGGGTCAACTCTCTGTGCATCTCTGCACCTCCTCTGCTACTCCTGCTCTCTCTAGATCGCTCTCTGGATGTCCTGTCCTAACAACATTCATGTTCACAGCTGTGATTTCACCATGGACATGAAAGTCATGCAGAAAACAAGTACTGACTTTTTTTTTGTTAAATTAACCAGCTTTATGGCACTGAGAACTGGGTGTCTGACTGCAGTTCAAACAGTCTCAGAGTCCACAGTGTCCAAGCCTGCAGAAACTGCATCAGGTCAGCAGTGCAGGCGGGCTTACATGTTCTGTTTTCCACACTTTGGATTTGTTCGCCAGGGTCTGTAATTTGTGGGTTATCTGAGAGAAAGACCACCTAAACTATAGTGCCTCCCTTTGCTTATTGAAAAGTTTTATCTGCCAACATAACTGTTGCTCAACACCGGCCCTAAACTCAGATCTGTCTTCTTCTGACTAAAATGAAATGCTTTTTTGGCACACTAGAGAAGACCCAGCATGCATCACAGAAACACAGCTGAAAATGGGTAAAGTGTGAGTTCCAGGGAGTGATCTAAATGTAGCTCAGAGACACAGCCTTGAAGAGGAGATCAGTCAAGTTATCATTAATGTTTTTTAAGGTGGAGTGATAGACATTTGTGATAGGAGACAGCCTCAAAGGGAGGAGGCTAACACATTGTCCAGTGAATATAGAGAATAGCATGACCTTTCCCTGTTGTGTACACTAACCAGTATTAAACAAAATGATAACCTGTTGCCTGTTTAGCAAAAGCATTGGTCCTCTCACTGCATCACCAAGCTTTCTTGTGGACAGTTTTTGGTGCCACTTTTTACAGTGACCAGGACCTGAATAGTGGAGCCGACAGTTCGGACATCATCACAGTCGTTGGGTAGTTTTTGTTACTTTAAATCCCGCATGACGCGATCACCGCATGGACAGCAGAGAGTTCAAAAAGGAACTTTTCAACAAACTAAAGTTTAATTCATTCATTTCTGTGATGATTCAGTGAATTAATAGACTTATCTTTTTGGGCATATAGCAATGTAAAATAAGGACAGCAGAAACATTTAAAAAGACCTGGACTTCATTGGCATTCTTTGGTTTTGTATTGTTGAACAAAAAAAGCCAAACAATGTTCAGCAAGCCACCCTAAAAAGTTCTTTAACTTCACAAAGTATAAGCTGGAATCTTCTGAAACTTCATTCAGACCTGCAAAGGAACGGGTGAAAAATGGTGGGAGAACTGGGTTAGTCCCAAAGGGAAAATTCCTGTGATGGAAGCCTAGCATCAAAGGTCAGGAAGGAATTCATCACATCTCAACTTTCATGCTTAAAAATGCTAACCGTAGCACCTTTAGCATCCGCTGTGCATGCAGGGTCTACAAAGGCTGAGCGGACAGTAGTGTTCAGGAGTATTTTAAATGGAAAAGCACACAAACGAGCAACTCTGACCAATTAAACGCTGCTTCCCTGCAGACAGCATGACAGGCGGGGAAACAGTCGCCGAAAGAATGTATGACCCCACCCCACCCCCACCTGGTTTGTTTTTATAAGAGTTTATCGAGGTTTTGCTAAATTTCGTAAAGTTCGTACGGTGTAAAGCATTTTGGATCTCTGCCAGATGAACAAGCAAGCTGCCTTCACAGACGTCTGCATCCTCCACAGTTTTTATCCAAAGTTGAGGCAGATGCATGAACTGTTGTTTTGCATGCAAATCTCCATGCAGGACTCCGCAGTCCTTGTGGTGTCTGTTTCCTGGTAGTGAATAATATGAGTACTAATGATGTTTACAATGTGCCCAGTGATGGGGCTGTTCTACTCTCAAGCATGTTCACATGTAAATGAAAATGTGTGAGTAGACTGAAAAGCACAAACTGAGTATCTTTGAAGAAATTTCTAGATTATGGTGGTAGATTTTGTTCTCATCGTGTCACAACACCTGTCCACCTCAATCTCATTTTCATTAAATAACTGGAACATTCACATGTAATATCAAAACTTTTGCAGGATGTCGTCAGTGTGCTTCTTGGTTTTAGTTCGTGAAGTTCAGAGGGGGAACTGGAAGCACCTGCATTTTTACACACATATTTCTAGTTCTTTTAGCATGTTTTCATAGCTCTTTATATTACAGCTCATGAACAACATGGCAGTGATTGGGTAATAATTTCATGATATAATTCCAAAGACTACCCAATCAAAGCTTGGTACTGTATTGACAGTGGGTATTTCTAAATTATATTAAAGTGCAAGAAATTTGTCTAAGTGTAAAGTTTGTATGAGAAATGGAGGGTAATAGTAGGAAATAGTTTTGTAATATTTTGGCAATAATATGTTAACCTCCTGACAAATAATAGCAGCAAAATATGGATTAGAAAATGATAATATGGTAACATTAATGGGGTATTAATCTGATAATGATGAAGTAATGTAAATTGGTGTATTTATGTTTTTTGGCTTATTTAAACCTGATACTTTTAAAATCTAATTTTTTAATATTAGAAGTTCAAATCCATAATTACCAAGTTATGATGAAATGAAACATTTATTTTTGAAACATTATTGTTTTAATGTAAAAACCTAATAAGGCATTCTGTGACTATTCAGCTGGAAACACTTGTTTCTGTGTAATAATCATGAATCATGGCTGATAAACTCTAAACTGCTTGAGTCTAATTTGATATTAATGCTAGATTTAAACCCATGTTATTGCATTGTTGTAATTCTGTGGTATTTGTCAGTCAAGACCTCCCACCCCACTATCACCACGTCGTACACGGGTTGTAATATGAAGAACTGAGCTTGATGTGAAATTCCTCATGTTTTACAAACTGCCTTCTTATAAGGATTGATTATTAGCTCGAGCTACTGAACTGGCACCTATACGTTTACTGATTAAAAATTTGTGGTTATTAATGACACTTTGGTTTCTGGTGGAGGGCAGGTGTTGAGTCACGTGACTTATTGTTGTGTTAACATGCAGTATTGTGTGCAAAACAATGAAAAAACTGACTTACGATAATAAAAGTTTTATCAGTAAGCGCTGCGTGTCTTATTATTAGTCATAATTAAAACTTTTTTAATGTATCAGAAACTTTTTATGTAGTCTGAATTGACTCTAATGAAAGAAGGCACTTTCGGCTGCTCCCTTATTTCTAGAGCAGATGGATCCACATGTTTGGTTCAGCATAGAGTTTATGCCGGATGCCCTTCCTGACACGACCCTCCCATTTATCCGGGCACTGGGAGTACACGGATAAAGGATGTTGAAAATGCAGCTGCCAAGCAGGAGGAAAAATAGGAAGACCACAGAGGAGGTTCATGGATGAAGGAGGACATGCAGAGGGTTGGTGTGACAGAGGAGGATATTAATGATATGGAGATATAGAGATAGAGGCAGATTATCTGCTGTGGTCTTATGCACCAGTCTCTCAGCCACGGTACACAAAATAGTGCAACATAATAATGTAGGGCAGTTTTGTGTATGCGTTTGCTTTATTAGGCGACACTCCGTTCACTAACCAACTACATGCATGAGGTACAGAATGCCGATCAACAACAGAGGCTTTTCAAGTCATGCTGAACACATTAATATTTCTTTGACATTCTCTTATTATTTTTCTTTGTAAGAGGTTGGCATGTATTTATACATTCTCCCACTGTGTGTCGAAGTGTGAGACCCTGTGAAAGTAAAGCGGAAATGAAGGAGAATTTCCCAGCTGTCCCAACGTCCTCTGTGTGGATCCCAAACAATGATGGCAGCAGTAATTATACCACAGTTTGTTTGGAGGCGTGACCGGCTCACGGGAGGAGGGGAAAGATGAAAAGAGGCCATTAGTTCTGTCAGCAGGACAAAAGAAAAGCAGCAAGATGCCACTGACTCGACACAAAGCTGCTGTCACCGTGAACATAAGAAACATGAAGCTTCTCAGTGTGGAGGATCAAGGAAGCAAGACTCTACCTGATTAAATGAAGACAGAATTTAACATGTTTAACACCAAGCTGATGTATGAAAACAGTTTACTTAGAAAACATGTCAGCTGTATTACCACTCCGTGTAACATGTTAACAGTAGCTCAAATTCCCAAAGATGGTAACACCTCTCATTAAAAAGTTTAATTACATACTGAAACTGGAAATAAAAAACTCTCTCCTTGAACTTATAATGAAAATCTTGATTGCATAACATAACGGCCACAAAATAATGAAACTATCTCCACTGAGCCTAGTTTTTACTCTGCTGTTCTGCCCACCACCCAGTTCAAAACTCCCAGGAAAATGAAGGCTCCGTGTACCACACCACAAAGAAGTGAATCTGCAACTGCACAAGCAAATTCTTAATTTGGTTTTCCCTGGCGTTAAGTATTGGTGGGAACTAAAGTAAGTTAATTATCCATCTATCAATTTTCTTCCACTTATTTGGGGCTGGATCACAGGGGCAGCAGCTAGAAACCCCAAACCTACAGCTCACCAGCCACATCTCCTACATCTTATCCAGGGGGACATGAGATGTTCCGAGGCCAGCCGAGAGATACAATTTCTCCAGCGTGTCCTGGGTCTGCCCTAGGTCCTCCTCCCAGTAGGACACCCAAGAGATGCCCAGGAGGCATCCTAGTCAGATGCTCGAACCAACCTCAACGGGCTCTTCTTGATGTGGAGGAGGCCCCTCTCAAATGACTGCACTCTTCACCCTGTCTCTAAGGAAGAAGCCATCCACCCTTTGGAGGAAGCTCATTTCGGCTGCTTGTGTCTGTGATCTTGTTCTTTCAGTTGCTGCCCAAAGCTCGTGACCATAGGTGAGGCTAGGGAAGTAGATCGACTAGTAAATCAACAGCTTAACTTTACACTCAGCTCTCTCTTCACCCCGACTGAGTGGCACAGCATCCGCATCACTGCAACTGCACCATCTGTTAATCTCCCACTCCCCTCTTCCCTACAAACCAGGCCAAGCTCTGGTTGTGGTTGTACAGGGACTGAATGCGTCGTAACAACGGGCCAGACACCTCATATTCCCACAGCACCCAAGGGACACGGTCAAATGCCTTCTCTGGGTCTACACATGTAGACTGAATGGACAATGCTGGAAAAATAAGCTCTTTATAAGAATTATGCTCATGTACTGCTCATTGAAATGACTGCTTTATGCCTACTTGAAGAGGAAAACCTTTTTATGACCTTTTTGTACAGAGCGCATTTCTTTTGAAATGAAGTGTAAAACAGAAGTCTAAATCCTGTATGGAAACCGTCCTTTGACCTGTCAGAGTGTCATGTTTGTGTACTTAGTTACCAGGAAGTTTGATAGATGTGAAAGGTTATACTCGTGTCATGTGTTTATTTTTAGCTACAGTAAAGAGCAAAATTGACTTTCCATTTGAGACGAAGACCTTTAGGGGCTGCACTGAAGCAGAAGAAGTGTTTCTGTTACTTCCTCTGTCGCCTACTCTCCTTCCTGTTTACCATGTGTTCAAGAGTGGCTCAGAGAGACGGGCTCACTGAGGATGCCGATATCATTTGCTCCTATTTCTTGCAAGAAATAAAAGACCCTTGCCAGAGACTGATCTGTGATCTCCTGGTGTTTAATAAGTTTTTTAATTTATCTAATATCCTCGAATATCCTTGAGAGGATAAAGAGCTGGTCCAGAGTTCCATGACCAGAATGAAAACTGCATTGTTCCTCTTGAATCTGAGGTTCAGTTAACAGAGGAACTCCTCCTTTCCAGCACCCTAGCATAGACCTTCACAGCGATGCTGAGGAGTGCAACTCCTCCGATAGCTGGCGCACACCCTGTGGTCCCTCTTGTTGAAGATGGAAACACCACCCCAGCCTGCCAATCTAGATGCACCACCCCAGATCTCCACGCAACATTGCAGTGGCATGTCAACCAAGACAGCCCTACAACATCCAGAGCCTTCAGGAACTCAGTTGAAATCTAATCCAACCCAGGGCCCCTGCCAACAAGGAGTTGTTTAACCACCTGTGACCTCATCTCAAATGATGGGTGAGTCGTCTCCCTCGTCCCCAGAAGCTGCTTCCTCTACAGAAGACTTGTCAGTGGGATTAAGGAGGTTCTTGAAGTATTCCTTCCTCAGCCCAAATTTATCCTCGTTTGAAGTCAGCAATGCTCCATCCTCACTATACACTGTGTGAGTAGAGCACCGCTTTCTTGAGTTGCCTGATGGTTTGCCAGAATTGCTTCAAGACAGACCAGAATTCTTTTTCCATGGTCTCACTGAACTCCTCCCACACTTTTGCTCCATCCACTGCCTTGGCCTGCCGGTACCCATCAGCTGCCTCTGGAGTCCCACAGGCTAGCCAAGCCTGACAGGACTCCTTCTTAAGTTTGATGGCTCCCTTCACCTCTGGTGTCCACCATCTGGTTCAGAGATTACTACCACAACAAGCACCAATCACCTTGCAGCCACAGCTCCATGTAGCAGCCTCAACAATGGAAGTGCAGAACATGGTACATTAAAACTCATTGTCAGGTCATTAGCATTCAACCAGGTTTTCCATGCAAACTGTTGTCTTTGCAAAGGCTCTAAAGACCTTTAATAAGAGTATTTTTAACCACAGTACTTCCGTCGCATTTAGTCAATAGTGTTGATACTGTACAACCTTGGGAGACTGAAAATATTTTTTTAATATGCAGTCGTGAGATTATTAACAACTTCTTGTGATTGTGTCATTACAGCGACATATTACTTTGTGGGAATTTTTGTCATGACAAAAACACACATTGCCTCAGTCATGTTGTCTTTATTTTACATGTGAATATGTCTACATGCAAACAATATATCTTGAAAAAATATTCAACAAGGTAGACGCCCCACACGCAGTTACATACATGCAAATCAGGTTTGACACCAGGCAGTCAAAGCAGGACATCACGGAGCAGATGGGAATTAACAGCGCTTTTCCAGTAGATTGGAATGTATGCCCATTACATGTGGTCAGTAGGGTCCATATTAATTGTAATGACCCGTTTGGGCTGTCTTTAGGGTACCTGCAGAATATGTACATGAATATAAGAGCAGCCTACACCTCAATAAGAACACTGCACATAAGTCACCTATTACACTGTAGTTTATGCATTTTATAGTACATATATAAAATATGGTTATCTGGCAGTAAAGCACCATCTAAACAGATAATAATGGTAAAATCGATACATTAAAAACAAAAGAAATCTGAGATATCATTCATATTATGAAAAAACAACCCTCCTACTCACTTGATCTATTACATCTGTAAACATTATCCCGATGAGCTCAAGATCCTGTTGACTATTTTCAGGTCCTATGGAACACAACATTTTGCACATTATGGTCTTGTCTAATATTGCCTAAGGGAAGCATGTGTATTGTAAAAAGTACTGGTTCTAGCATAGAACCCTGTGGAACTCCATGACTAACTTTTATGTGTGACAAAGTCTCCTCACTTATGTGCAGAAACTGGAGTCTATCAGATAAATATGACTCAGACCAGTGTCTCAAATTTTTTTCAACATAAATTTATTTTCTCCTAGATTAGATCGAAAAACAAACAAACAAAAAATACCCAAAACAAAACAAAATTTTTTTGAAATTCATATTTCATTGCATCAATTAACAGAGACTTTCTGTATGTACAACAGAGATTTGATGGATTTAGAATTGAAAATGAGGACATGAAACTCATTTTTGTCCACATTTTCATTTCTAACAGGCAGATTTTGTCATATTAGATGCAGGGAAGTTTTAAAGTTTTTTTTTGTTGCTGTTTTCATTTTCTTATTTGACCCTTCACATTCAGAGTTTAAGTAAATCTTAAATATAATGGAGCCGCAGAGCTGTGAGCTTCAAAACTGTCATCTTAACTTAGAGGAGAAACTAATTAGTGGACTTCCTGAGACTGTCAGACTGTTCAAAATAAAGCTGAAATCTGATATTTCACACTTCATTTCTCTGCAGGACTGACACTCGCCCTCAGCTCTGATAAAGCTCAGTTTATAGTTTATTAATTCTGTCCATCACTGCTTTTTACTTATTTTTTTACACATAGAGGAAAGTTTAAGTGAATAAAAACATAGTTTTGATGGAACAAGTGAGATTCTGTAATTCAGGAAATGTATTAAAAAAGTCCACTGTTCCAGTATAGTTAAATGTGTAGTTTGTAGTAGCTTGCTGACAGCTAAACTACATCATATTTGCATTGATTTTTTCATACTCACGTAGGTAACAACTGAACGTACATTACATTAGGTCCATAAAGTAATTTTTTATTTTTTTTTATTTTTACTGAATTTCTGTTGTAATTTAACCAAATTAGACAGGTCCACTACCATTTTGGAGATTCAGATTATTTGAACAATCACAAACCATTAAAGATCCCACTACTGAACCCTGAGGAACCCCACTCCAGAGTATAACACAGGAGTGACTTGAGACCTTCAGCTTGTACACATTGCAGTTGTTGTATTTCACAACCTGTACCACTAAAAACCTGAAAATTATGGATTAAGTTTTGATAAAACTTTTCAAATTAAAGTTTTTTGTTCATTCCTGTCACGACTCAGCAGAAATTTCCCTCTGCTGATTAATGTCAGGACCTTCAACTGCTGATTCTCTAAATGTTGCATCTCAAAAACACTCTGACCTACAGAGGTCTTTATTTAAACAGTTTAATTAAAACAGGTTCAGCAGGTCTTTAATTACCTCTGCACACATGTGCAGGAAGAACTCCACACTAAGGAGGAGGTTAATGAGGAGCAGCCAATTGGAAGCTAGCGTGCTGCTCTATGCTATGAACAGTATGACCGGCACTCCAAACAATGACATCACACTGACAGAGTACACATCAGAAACTGCTCTGCTTGGTTTCCATGAAGTTGGCACCTTGTGAATCAAAAGCTGGGAAAACAAAAGCCCCTCAGTCTTTCCTTTTACACTTTACAGTCAGAGTTTTGCACGATTCATTGCAGTGAAGCTCTCGGGGGACAGGAAACACTTCAGGAAATACTCTGACACTCATCTTTTTGGGAACATTTCTCTGTGTTTCAGTTAATCTGATGAGAAAAGAGCAGAGATGCAACTGCCGCTGAAGCACACCAGAATGAGACTACACCACAATCTTCATTACTGTGGAGCATATGTCAGGACAAAAAACTGAAGGGTTAAAATTAACATCCTGATATAAGGTTTGTTGGCTAAGCAAAGGGTTTATAACTAAACAACAATAAAATCTCAATGACCAAGGTAAGACTACAGGCCCGTGGTCACCATGATCAGTTATATTTTACACAATTTCCGGCAGTGTGATGTCATGGGTATTAAGGGGGGGGACAGTGCATAAGACACACTATGGAAGAAAGCCAGATTAATAATAACTAATGATTAAATGTAGTGTGGTGTATAAACAGAGTGAATAGACATGAATGGAAAAGAAACACTCAGTGCATTATGGGACCCCCCCAGCAGCCTAGGCGTATTGCAGCATAACCAAGGGGTGGTTCAGGGTCACCTGATCCAGCCCTAACTATAAGCTTGATCAAACAGGAAAGTTTTAAGCCTAATCTTAAAAATAGAGAGGGTGCTGGTCCACAGATGAGGGGCCTGAAAGCTGAAGGCTCTGCCTCCCATTCTACTCTGAAGTATCCTAGGAACCACAAGTAAGCCAGCAGTCTGAGAGCGAAGTGCTCTATTGGTGAAGGGTTTGCTGTTGTGAAATGGGGCTGCAACGTTATCCTGACATCTACATTTATTTTATACTTCGATTAATCATGGAAAAATCATGAAAGGTCTATTTTAGCCAAAAGAAATGGAAATATTCCAACACAACAGCTGTGTCCTCTTGATGGGACCTCTGCCACTCTGAAAACCTTGTTTAACACGTGCTTACATGACTGATGGGATTTTTCATTGAGGAAACTGGACGTGAATGTCATGAAAGTAAAGTTAAACACTGATTTCTACTTTAGTCTTATTGAGTTTTTATTGCAGATTAAAATTTAGGCATTTAGGACCCTATGTAATTCATTCACTTTAACTTCATATGCATTTTTAATGACTTTAGATGCACAAAGCAATAATGGAGAGAACTCTGCTAATGACTTTTTAGTTTCACCTCAGAATTCATGCAGCAACATTATCAAAGCCCTCACACAGAGCAGGATTATCATTGGATGCACTAAGTATTCACTGTGCAGCCCTTTAGGACAGTGTGAGAAGCAAATGATGTCTACATGTAAGGGCAGTTTTATTCTAGGATTCTCTGCCAGTTATCGTGAATGTGTGCATCTAAAGACACACGTGATTTTATAGTAAATCGTAAAGGTGGCATGTTTTACCCAAGCAATACGTAACTGAACGAAGTACAGGAAAGAACCATTAACGTATTGCTTT